>UELU01112275.1:0-31082 GCA_900490025.1 Megastigmus dorsalis
AGAGAGAGAGAGAGAGAGAAGAGGGAAGAGGGAAGAGAGAGGAGCGAGACGTGTATAGCCCCGGGGGCAAGTGCAGCAGCAGCAGCAGCAGCAGCAGCAGGAGCGCGTCCACCTCTCCCTGGCCTCCCTGGCCTCCCCCTTCTCTTACTCCTGAACTGCGGCTGCTCCATAAATTCTCCCCGGGCACAATTATGTGCGGTACGGGGGGATATGAGGATTATTGTTATGGCTCCCTCTCTCGCTCTCTCTCTCTCTCTGTCTCACTCTCTTTCCCTCTCGTCTCTGGTCTCAACTCCCTCCACCACTGTAGCTATCCACCTCTTAGCGTTCGTGACCTCGTAAGTATAGAGTCGAGCCGGTATACCTGACAATGTCCCTCGCTTTTTGCCTCTCGCTTCTTTACTTGGCTATACGGTTACGTTTCGCTCGCTCGCTCGCGCGCGAGATAGAGCGAGAGAGAGAGAGAGCCAATTGCCGCCCCCCGGGGGTATACAGTACCGGGACTATAGACTGCAGCAGCACCGCAGCACTGCGCGGCGAGCCAGTGGTTTTACGCGTGCCGTACCATGTAGGCAAATCTCTCGCTTTTTCTCCCTCTTGTTCTGCTCTCTCTCTCTCTCTCTCTCTCTCTCTCTACTCTCTACTCTCCGTTCTCGCTCGGATCTTGTACTCTTGGCGGTCTGTTTTTGTTGCTGGCTCGACCGAGCAAGGAGCACAACAGGACGCGCAAGCCAACTCCTAAGCTGCAACCTAATAAGGCGTCCGACCCGCCCCGACTCCGCGACGAGCGATCACTCGTCCCGATAGATTCGTATAGCAGTTGTCGCTGGGCCATCTCGTCCATCTCGCTCGTGTCGTTAGCGCTCATCGACGGGGGAATTAGCGTCGCTGCGCCACTACGTTCGTCATCGCTTCAACTTTGTATATCTGTACATATGTGTATTGCTCGTTTTGCGTGCTTTCCTTGTCGGATTAGAGCGCCGCCAACTAGCTGCTATTCTACTACAACGTATTGCGGCGTTACACGCGAAATCCCGAAATAAAAGGAGCACACATTCGATATCAATTTTGCACGGCATTAAGTCGTTCAACAGCTCCACTGGTGTATACACACTGCAGGATCTTGTCTCGGGTATAGCTGCCGGATCGCGAGGCTTTCGACGAGGCTGCAGAAGAACAGCACAGCAGCAGCCGAGTGCGAGTCGCGACTCTTTTTCGGCCGACTCGTTTAATCTCTTTTCTCTCCCCACCTCATCGTACCCTCTCACTCTCTCGATGATCGTTTGGAGCAGCAGCAGCAGCAGCAGCAGGAACGGCGGCAGCGTTAATCTCGGAGTGGAATCTGCGGAGGCGATACACGCTCGCATTCATATAAGAATGCGTTTGCCACAATTTATAATGCAATTAGAGAGAGAGAGGGAGAGAGAGAGAGAGAGAGAGAGAGAGAGAGAGGGAGGCCGGCGGGCGGCGGATATATAGTAGCGCACGGATTTATGGTCGATGCACGAGAGACGCTGAGGCGAAAAAGGGTGGAGATGCAGTGCTGCTGTATGAGGAATGGAGATACCGCGCGGTCCCTCTCCTCTCTCTCTCTCTCTCTCTCTCTTTCAGTCTCCTTGTGTATAAGCACGCGAGACGCGAGTAAGAGAGACAGCGAGAGTGAAGAGGAAGGGGGAGGTAGGAAGGGGAATTGGCACTGGCCCGCAGGAATGAGTTATATGGCACACCGGTAGCTACCGATGCATTATTTATTGCGGGAGTTTCATTATATTTCTCCGGGGTGCGCAGTCCCTCCTCCCTCTCTCTCTCTCTCTCTCTCTCTGCTGCAGCCGGGAGGAGAGTGCAGAAAGAGAGAGAAAGGGAGCCGCAGCTAGTCGAGCCACTTTCCGAATCAACTCTTATTCCCGCAATCGATGATCGACTCTGGTGCTTCTGCTGCAGTCTCTCCCTCCGTCTCTCTCAGCTCTCTCTCTCTTTCTTTCTCTCGTCCGTGTCTTGATATATATCGATCGGAGCTACTAGCATCCCGTAGCAGCAGCAGCAGCAGCAGAAGGACCGAGAGTCAAGAGAGTGAACCTATCTGACTGCTTTATCGGCGCCTGTCTTCTTTTCTCTCTTTCATTCGGCTGCTTCCTGCGCTCTCCCTCCCTCTTCTCTCTCCCCTGTATGCACATCCTCTATACTCTCTCATCCTTTTCCTTTCAGAAGCGCGACAGCTTATATGCTGCAGGGGTAGAGGAGAAAAAAGCTCGGTATTGTGTGCGCCGCTACCGATTCCCGTCTGCAGCAGTTTCCTTTTCACCTTGTTTTTTTCAGTTCGCGGTGCTGCACCGCGAGTCTCAGAGGATCGTTTGCGCAATGACGTCACCGTTCCCCGTTCCTCGGGGCTCTTGTACAGCTGCAGATGTAACGAAAGTGACAGATTTGCGGATCATCGCGAGTTTCATTACATAGATTGCAGGGGCTACGATTATACTTTACGATCTCGTAGGGGCTGGAATTACGGGTCTTTTTCACATAGAATTTAGATGCGCTTGATGTTTATGCGCTTTGTACGCGTAACGGTCGGTAATAAATAGCGCGTACATTGTAATTATAGAAGAAAAGGATGCTGGAAATTAAATCGGCTTATTATACGAAAATAGATCAACGAAGACGCGAGCGCTGATGATTGCGGATAATATACTTCACCTGTACTATGATTGGTTGTAAAAGAATTTGCATTGTTAAATTGGTTAATGCATAGTTTGTACTATTATGCATGCATCTTTTTATACACGCTACAGATTGAGATGCACGGTATGCAGTAGAAATAGTTTATTACTGCACAAACCATTTTATATACACGCGTAAGTCGTAAAACGCCTTCCGCACGCAATATTCATCACCGTGTTTACAAATTTTTCATCGGACGAAAGGATTGCGCAAGTTCTAGTCTAATGCTCTAATCGACGAAGGCCCTGAAATCGGCATTTTTTTAAAATTATTTTTAACGCAGCTCGAATCGCTCACTCTGGAGACTCGACCAAAAATTTAGCTGCAAAGTGAACCGCGATTATCCAATTCCCGCAGGTGGCGAGTAATAGCTCGCCTACACGCATGTCAAGGTATATATATATACGTATATGTAGGTACTGTGCACGCAGTCGGGGTCGCGGAAAAAGTCGCGGACAGTTGGAAGCATAAAAGAGGATCGGTGAATTTATCGCCGGATGCGCGCCTAGGCGACACGTGGCCATCTCGGTGCTCGCAGGATTTCTCGTTCGTATAGCTGCCCACGAACAATGTGCGTTTACTCGTGAGCGTCAGCGCCAAGCTGCACCACTGCACCGTAGATGCTATACATACACAAGTCGCTCGCGGTGCAGCCTCATCATCGTCTCGATCGGTCTCATCATCTCTCTCTCTCTCTCTCTCTCTCTCTCTCTCTCTGGAGAAAAAGCTTGAGCGCGCGCGCGCGCGAGCCCGCAGTCTATATATTTCGCGACAGCTCTATCATTAAGCGCAATAACTTGGAGCGGCGTTACGATGCTAATGAGAAAAGGCTGCGCGCTCGAGAGTCGATGCGCGCAAAGTGTTGTGCGTTTATGCTGCAAGCGATGCGGCGAGTCGTGCGGCGGCGCGCGAGCGCGTGTCCTTCGCTTCGAAACTCATCTTCTCCCTTTTTGTCCGAGCTGGGAGCGCAAACTACCGAGTGCAGCAGCAACAGCTCGTCTCTCCGCAGCAGCCCCTTAAATTGCGAGCTGTCATTTTTCACCTTCGATATGTATAGGTACGCGGCGGCGGCAACAGGAGCGTTATCCTCGATCAGCAGCTTGTCAGCTGCCCACGATCGATCCCCTTATTTCCATACCGCTCGCTCCCTCTATATATAAATATATACGGCGGGGGATCGAAAAAAACTCTGTATACCCATGTGCAGTGTGTAGGAGAAGGAGAAAAGAAAACACAGAGAGAGAGAGAGAGAGAGAGAGAAGGAGCTCCCGGTGCGAATGAATGGGGAGCTGGTTTCGCGGCGCGTATCGTTCATTCGGAATCGAGCTGCTGCTCGCGGGATGCTGCGGAGTACGAGACTCGCGTGCCGAGTCCGAGCTGCAAACGAAAAAGCGGAATCAGAGCCGAGTGCTTGTATCGCGTTTATCAGCTGCTGCTCTCTCTCTCTCTGGTCTGCATACTGCACACAGCTGAGAGAGAGAGAGAGAGAGTGGCTGTAACCCTCGACGCGAGCACCCGGTCATTAGTCCGTGTCGGACGCATCCGACCTTCTCTCTTTCTCTCTCTATCTATCTCTGTGTTTCTCTGCTGCAGCGCACCTTCCTTTTTCCCCTCTCGCGTATGCACACGTGCGATGCCGTGCGGCGCGAGCACAATGCCAGGATGACCTCTGCTACGAGGAGCCGGTGGAGGAGGAGGGGATGGGGGATTCTAAGGCCGGCCCTTGTCGCGACTTAATATCGCGCATTAATTTTTCCGCGCGCGCACAACTTGATCTCTTATTCGAGGGCTCGGCGCGGTCGAGGCATATATATATATATACACGTTATATACCGAGTGCTGGTACACGGGACGACTGCTGGGTAGGTGAAAAAGGATAAGGTATGAATTGATGGGTCGATTCTGAAAACTTGAGTGCGCTTTATGCGAGAGAAGAGAGAAAGAGAGAGAGAATATGAGTGCGCACAGGCTTTTTCCCCGGTGTGTACTGGATCAAAGGGTTGCGTGATGAAAACGCCCGATTAACGCTCATGCGGCGTCTCCCAATGGATTAGGCTGCAGGCCACGCGGGCATTTCTGATTCGCGGGACGATTTTTTTCTTAATCGATTACACGGGACTGGGATCGTGGTTATATTTTATCGGTCGCGAGTGACCATGTAGCGGATGTCTCTGCAGCTCTTCGCTACGGTAACAAAATAATTGCCTGCAATACGTTATTCTATACTTTTAAACAAATCTTATTTCCACTTCTAAACCAATGTCTCAATATTGAATATCATTCGGAGTACATTATGGAATAAATGTTTTTCCCATAATCCTGAATGCTCGCAGAATGCATTGTTAAAGATACGACACGACAAAAGTTAATCCCATGCATAGTTGCTGCACTAATCCAGGATTTTCCGCAAAGTTTACATCCCCTAAATCACTGGGTATATTTCGCAGAGGTGTGATAATAGCTGCGATTGAATTAGACACGCGTAGCGTATACTCGCGGCTGTGGTATACACGCAGAAATCCATATAAGGTTTTCCCGCGGAGCGCAAAATAAAATCCGCAATACATTAAAGGGATAAGTACGGGAGTTCAAACATAACACTAACTCCCAACGTTTTACGGCAAAGCTTTACATAAATTTATCGCGGCTCGAGTCTTGGAACGGCCAAGAGAGAAAGAGAAAGAGAGAACCATGCGAGTACGCGGCAGAGTCGGAAAAAAGAAGTGCCGAAGCGACGCCTTCTCCCTCCTACCAATGACGTTTTAAATCACTCGCATCTCTCGCGCTGCACCTAACGCTATCCGCTCTCGCTCGTGCAAGTTCTATCCAAAGTCGTTCGACGACGGCGACAGGAAGAGAGAGAGAGAGAGAGAGAGAGAGAGAGAGAGAGAGAGAGAGAAAAAGAAGAGAGAAAAATGCGCTCGCGCAGCTTCGCGAGAGAGGATCTCGGACTCTTTTTGTCGCACGCTCCCGCCACGAGGTTTATGCCTTGGCTCGACATGAAATATAGCGTGTCGAATGATAATACGCGATAGTCCCGGCTAATATACATATATCTTGAGCGAGAGAGGCGAGAGAGGCATTCCACGATTCACGTATCATTCGGCTGGACCACGCCTACGGACGCGTGTCTCTGTATACTCGTTCTCCTCTCCTCTTCTCTGTCTCTCTCGCGCACACGCCCGGCAAAACCAGATTGCGATTTCGCGCGGCGATCCAGTTTCCCTCGGCTGCTGCAGTCTCCTTATTATAGCGCCTCTCTCGCGCCTTAGACGATTTTACAAGCTTAGGAAGTCTGCGCCGCCGCTCTCCGGTCCGCCCACGCGCCTACGCCGTACGTATATATAAATTCGCGAGGGCATATGCACGCACACTTGCCGAACGTCCGAAGCGCGAGGAAAAATCCCTCTCTCTCTCTGCTCTGAGCTGTGGCGTCTATCGCAATGCGCCATCGGCGAGACGAGTCGACTATGTAGGAGCGCGGGGAACGGCTATTTGCGCGCGACACGACATCTGTAGATTTTAAACTTGAATGGCTTTACAGCGAGTGGAATCGCCAGTCCAGCCGCCCTCCTGCATATCGACCGAGACGCTTTTTCCTCTTTTTGCGGTATTATAGGTGGGAATATTGATGCTGCCGATCCCTGGCTTACTTTTTCTTTCACGCGAAACACCGGATTATATTGCATTTGATGGAGTGGAAGTGTATTTCGGATTGAAAAAAGAACTTCATTTATACATACACTTTGCGAGATCGCCGCGAGAACGGTTAATCTGGTCTTGCTGCTACTGGGAATCGAAGTTCGCGAGCAGTTTTTTCGCAATCGGAATAGCAATCGTGCGCGTAGTCGAAAAAAATTCAATCTCAATGAAATTAATTTCAAACTATACACTTTTACTAGCCTACTTCAAATGATTTTGCAATTTACCTACAGGCTTACTCAATTTTCATAATACTCCATTTTTCATGCTCGTGAAATATTGGATTGTGCATAATCGTAAAAGTAATCTAATATTTCACGATTCAATCGCAATTATACGAAAATTAATTAAGTTGAAAATGTTATTTATCGGCGATCAGTAAATTAATACAAAGTGGTTTATTACTCTGATAAATATATGTGAATGTTTATTTAATCATATGTGTACTTATAATATTGTAAAGAAATATCCATAATGTATTTGGTATGAAAAACAGTCTCATTTCGATATATACAGTCAGAATTTAGAATAATGTTATGCGCTTGAATTATTTTAAGAAATTAAAATCAAGGATTTTTAGATCAGCTCTTTAAAACCAGTTACGTTAAGGGATCTGAATTTTGATTATTTTTCATAACGATCTCGTTAATACATCCAAGGTGTATATAATGTATCTAGGCGTATACGTTTATGCAGCAACCGCGCCCCAAATGTCCGAGAACGTATAGAGCCTAAGGGGCAACGCGACCTTATGAATAATTTCAAGCAGACTCACGCGGTTTTTCATTAATAAAGTGACAAACCTAATGGCCATTGCGGCTAATGTATTCGTCAGCGATTTATTTCAACTAGGCTGTATAGCGAGCAGCAAAAGAAGGAGACAAAAAAAAAAGGGAGCCGCGCGGCGGAGTATTAAACTTTTGTTGCAAATAAAGAATAAAATGTGCCTCGTCACAGCTCGATTTGCATCGATACGGATCATTGATTAATGAACGTGGAATTGAAATAAATCGCGGTGGCAAATTTGCACGAGCCAGATAAAACGCGCGCACCGAGTCGATATATATCTCGGCCGAGCTATATTAGAATAAGAGAACTTATTCTGACAAATTTATGTTAATAGGATAAGCAGCTGAGATATTCCTATGAACAAATGGAACGTTTTAAATTGACAGTCGTTTCGTTTCTGTATCTAATGACTCTGCCGTTGGTATTATTACACTGTAAAAAAACCGAGCGCATGTACTGGACTACGCATAAACAGAGCATTCCAAATACACTTTTTCAAGAGCTTCAGTCCGACTGTCTCTTAAGTGCAACGCTGCATAATAGTTATCTCAACATCGCGAGTGTACAAATCGCAGAGGAGAGCAAAATCCCAAAAAAAAAAATGTTAGGCTCGCGCACAGCTATCGCAAACTGTATCGTATACAGCGGCAAGATAAGATATAAGCTGTGAGACTGACTCGAGGGAAAACAAAAAGGTGGGAAGAACGAATCTCTCGTCGCAACTAATTTAAGGTGCTGCAACGAGGCAAAAGAGAGCTGCGGGTCTTTTACGTTTTTCCTACGCATATATATACCGCAGCACGCGCGCAAAACTATGAATCTCGGAGATGATGTATACACTTGTCGGTCGTCAGCTCGTTAAAGCCGCCGCCGCCGCCGCCGCCGCAGTTGCCGCGCACGGTATTTCACGCGGATAAGCCCTTGCGGTCCCTAATCTGGCGAATCGATCTTTCCCTCTCCCTCTTCCAGCATCAAAAACTCGACTTCCGCGCGGCTGCTGCAGGACTGAAATTTCCGAGAGCTGCTGCTGCTGCTGCTGCTGCTGCTGTTGCTGCACGTGCGAGCCGTGCCGAGATAAGGATAAACAGTCGTTCGCGGCGAGGGTACAAATTATATAAGTGAGCGCGAAAATGCGCGGGCTTAGAGAAATGATGGTTTTCGGGGGAGGGGGTCAGCCGTTCAGCTCCGGTCTGCGCTCAAAGGCACGGAAGCTGCGACGGAGGTCCCGGGGGACACGTGCGAGGTATAAAAAAGAATCTCGGCCGCCGGCTGGCGGCACCGGGCGCGAACAATGCTATCTTAACAGCCATCTCAATGGGGTTAATTAACACGAAAGCTGACATATCCGAGCGGAGATAGCGGCGCGTGCAGTCGACCGACTGATGTACAATCGCTCGGCTCTCGCAGCTTTTTTTTTCGTTCGTCGGGCAGCTTTTGTGCCACTTGAACGATCAACTAATTCGATTATTACCGCGGACTGTAGCCGAGCTTTCAAAACTAGAGCTGCTTGGGTTGGCGACAAAATACACTGTATACATACTGTAGCCTTTAGGTAATCGCTTCGGTTGAAAAGTTGCAGGATCGAGCATTCGAATTACATTCCAATTCTAAGATGTAAACGATCGTTCAAGTCCAGTTAGGAAAGTTAATAAACGCAGCAGCAGCAGTAGCCAAAGTGCAGTTCTATTAATAACTCCATTACGCGAGTTGGACGCCGTAAGAAGATTTATATACCCCCGAAGCTTCATTTGAATAACAGTCGAAACTTCCCAAGAATCGCTCGGTGCAGGCCCGTAGCACAGGCCGTGTATAACTGACCCCGGCGTGCGGCGCGGTATTCAATTAAAACCCGAAGCTCGCACTTTCCCGAGCGTTTGTTCGAAGCGGCCGCGGTCGCGCGGAGCGATTAGCTTACTCTACAAACAATTTCGTGCAAATCTAACCGCATGCACACACGCATCAGCTCCCAATTACAAGACTGAATTATTACGGCGCGCGTTTAGATTATTTTATTTAATGGAAAGCTCGCCGAAGAGCCGCTACCTTACATACTAATACTGGCACTTCTCTTTCGACGTTTTGTTCCGCGTGTATATATTATGTATACGTTTCGTCGTGCGGTTGGAGTGCGCGAGCGCATAATTTATTTGTCGACGCGCTCATACGCGTTGCACTGCAGCAACAGCAGCGGCAGGATGTAAGGAGCGGGTATATAAGGAGAGCGAGTGGAAAGGGAGAACCTGGATGTATGCGTGTGTATAGGCGCTCTCGGCCAGCTCTCAATGACTTGATTAATCTACGCGGCGTTCATAATGCACGCGATTAATTGCCAGCACGCGTTATATATGCCTTATCGCGTTTACGCGTGTACTTGCGTAGGTCGAGTCTCGTCGAGCGAGCTGAGAGAGAGAGAGAGAGAGAGAGACGAGTATATGGAGTCGCGTGCGCGCTTGTACTTCCGCCGAGATAATGGCGGTGTACATATAACGCGAGCGAGCGAGTGCACGGACTCGGGATTGGCGCAGGAGTGCGGTCTATATAGCTATACGCGATCTGTCTCTTTCTCTCTCTCTCTCTCTCGTTCTGGTCGACAATAATTTTAATCCGCGCGATTATCAATCGTGTCTTCGGTTAATGCTTAACTGTATGTATACGTGGAGCGGGCGGCTCTCTCTCTCTCTCTCTGTTTAACAGTACGATTATCTCTCGCGCTCTCTTCCCCGTCGATCCGCGAGCTCGAAACGCGCGCGCGCCTCGTGTAGACGCATTAAGCGACTTGTACACTCGCGGAGAGTGTTACGTTATTTATGCGACTCTCAAACAGAGCCTTGGCCAACGATCGACGCTTAGTTCTAACGATTCGCTCATATTATTTTCGATTCTTTTGGATTATTTGTGCGCCTATAGCCGATATCGTCCTATAAAAATAATTACTAATTCTCTAGTACCACTTGCCAAAAACGGATTGTAATTGCTTACTACAGTTTTGTAAACGATTAAGTAAAACTTCGTGGCACAGAGCAAAAATCATTTATTGTGTAATTGCAAATACATAGTTAAAACAAGTATCAAATATCTTGATAATTTATGTACTTATATGTATAAATAACAAAAGTGTTCTCGACATTCCGGTCTTTTCCAATACTTTTTTAGAATTATTTTCACATTCAAATTATATTTTAGATTTTAAAAACCTATTCGGAAATAGAAAATTCTTCCTGCTAAAAAAAGGCCACCAGCGTATATAATCTCCGTGCGAGCGATACAATGGAAAGACATTGCTGGCGCAGTGCATTTATGTACCGCTTACGCGAGCCGTTCCAGCTGACGCTCAATTTGAACTTCGACCGTCGACCTCTGACATCTGGCATATTCAATCCTTTTATCTTGCATACCGTTGAGCTTCAACCTTTGCCATTCGACTCCTGACTTTCGATCTTAAGCCTTTGACACTTGCGATATTTGCAGTTTGACCTTAGATGCTTCGGCATCGTAAATCAAAATAAATCCAACTGATTCGAATAAGAAAGTTAAGCGCTAATGTAAATATAGATGTATAGTACTCAATGGCGCAGATATGTAAAAATGTAAGATGAGTTGAATAAATTGAACACCGTTTGATACTATTGCTAATAAGAAAGTAGATTTATTAGCATATCTATTAGAATGATTTGGCAATTAATAGATTACATCTAATCTTTGGAATATGCTAAGCAGGATCGTGATATATATCGAAGCTAGATGGCTAATTAAGAAGCTTGCTACGAAAGTCTGGGTATTAAAATTTTCATTGCGCCAATTGCATAATATACATAGATAAATACAAGGCATTGCAAGCTAAAATATCCAAAAAAACTTATCTTTAATTTACATGATTAATTAAGATTCTACGAGTAAAGTTATTCCTTCAAAAGCGATACATCATAACTGGTCAAGTTCCGTTTTCAAAAACTGTCTGAACTTCCTTCCTGCGATTTCTGCTTGTGTATTTTTATTCGACTGAATTTACATGGAAAATAAATTTAATCTTCAAATTATCTTCCTTTCGTTGCTACTCGATAGCTCTGTAGAGAGTTTTCATCGATTCGGCCAAGAATTCTCAATAAAGTCAGCGTACACGTAACCCGATTCTATTTATTCGTAAGTAGTAACAGATATTTTGTTTCCTCGATAGCCGCAGCTCAGAGTTAACGAGAGCAGGCCAATTATTCGGCGAGGAACAATCGAAACGGTTCGCCGGTAATAAACGAGAGCATCGTAAACCAGTGGACAACTAAAGACAAAAGCGCTAAGCCAAGAATAGCAGCGGCTGCGGCAGCATCGGCGAGTGAAGGCAGCGAGTGAAGGCAGCGAGTGAAGGCTGCGGCGGCGCAAGTGTAAGGTCGAGGTCGTTATAACGGCGCTAATCTCGGCGGCGTTATCGGTCCATACAACTCCCTCTCTCTTTTGCACCAAGGAAGAGCGAGAGAGAGAGAGAGAGAGAGAAGAAAGAGGGCGAGGCTGCCGCACGTATAGTAATCCTAGGCCTAGCTCGCACTTTGTATATAAAGAATCGCTGCGGAAGAGAGAGAGAGAGAGAGAGAGGAGCAAAAAGAGGGAGCTGCCGTATAGAATATAAGCCTCGCGAGCGAAAGAAAGGAGAAAGAGAGCGCGAGAGGAGGAGGAGGAGGAGGAGGGAAAAAAGCGCGCTGTATAGATATAGGCGAGCGAGGGCCGAGAGCCGTAAGAAATGAGAGCGAGTCGCAGGAGCAGCCACAGCCTCTCTCGCGACCGACCGAGCCACGAGACAAATAGACGAGCGAGCTGTTCGCCTCTCTCTTTCTCTCTCTCTCTCGAAAACACGCGAGTCACCTGCCGCGCTGCCGTTGCCGATGCTGCGCTGCTCTCGCCCGTCTAATTAACGCGCATAAAACGCGCCCTTCTAATTAACGAGGAAATTTATGGGGCGATCGATCGAACAAGCCAACTCGACTCGCTATGCTCCTCTCGCGGGATATATCACTCTTGCGAAATATTAGCTGCTGCACCGCAGCGTACGTATAGGTATACGTACGTATTTATATACGGCGAGTCTCCGATGTTCCGCGTTTCTGCTGCAGCGCTCTCTGCACGTCCAGCTCTCTCTCTCTCTGTCTCTGTCTCTCCCTGTGCACTTTGGAGTTTGCGCTCGCGACGTCGCTCTTATCGAGAGAGAGTATCGGGTTGCACGTGTGTGTACGCGCCCAGCTCCTCCTTCATCGCGTGTCGGCTTTAATATGCGAGGGGAAAAAGGGAGCCGGCCTGCGCAGAGACTCCCTCCTGCGCGCTTTTTCCTTTCTATTTTTTTTTCAACAGAGAGAGAGAGAGAGGGTCGCTGCATTGTACACATCGCTCGTCTTCTTGGAAATTTCGTGACCCGATAAGTTTCGTCAACCGCAGACAGGATGTATGCGTGTAAGAATGTTTTCTCTCCGTGTCCTGCACTTCTCTCTCTCTCTCTCGTTCTCTGCAGTCTTTACACCCTTTCTATATCCTAAGGTTTCGACACGTACGTCTTTTATGCGCTGCTGCACCTTGCACCAGACTCTTTTTATTTGCCAGTGGTACAGGGGTACTTTTGAGAGCCCCGCTGCAAGAAAAGGACACAGGTGAGAAAAGGAAATAATCAGGGCCGATTCAATGGCTATACGTTTCGAAAGCGAAATCGAGGCTTTTTAAATGAGTTTTGTGCCTTCTCCGTGTGGTGTTTATGTTTGCTTTTGAAATATATTTGAGAAAGTTTTCGCGAGTCGATTACTTATTCTTTTGTTATTCGTCTTACCTTCGATTGCATAATTTCACTTTTATTTTATTTGCGTGTTACTTACAGACTATATATATAAGGTATATTTGCAGGGCAAAACTTTATTTAAGGATTTTCTCTAGATTTTTTTGAAACTCCGCATACGAATTTATTTTCGTATGGTTTATTGATTTTTTCGTATGTTTAGTATAGATTTTGCGGTATTAAATTTCAGATATCTCATGTTAAAGTTTGAAATTTTAATATGGAAGTCATTTTAACACGTATTAAGTCACATTTTGATTAATTGTAAAGCTAAGTTTCTCCAGGATTCTTTAAAAAACCACTATGTAATGCCCGACTCAAAAGGAATAAATATTATACAGAAAATTAATAATTAGAACGTACGGTATTGACTCTAGAGATACTCGAATGCAAATGTATATGATTTTATAGATGTATAAATACATCTATAAAATTGTGGTATAGTCTGTATAATAGTGTATGTTATTATTCTCCATGTCTGATTTTTAAACTATATTTATTCACATTTTCGTATTTTATGGTACATTACAATTTCATCAATAATGATGATTGATATGTAATATTGAAATAATTGTTTTTAAAACATACATATATTATAACTGCAGAAGCTGTGCCGAGATTAGTCACGTCTAAATGGAGCATCTCGCTTATTTTCGCAAATCTTACATATTTTCACTCGACACGCATCCGGGCAAAATCTCCCGCGACAAACTGTGCGCGTAGCAAAAGTGCACCTTCGCGACAATCATCAAGCCCGATATGAAGCTCGTGGGGCAGGCGACCGTAGCAGTTCATATTATTATTTATCGTTTATCGCCGCGCAGCAACATTTCCCCGAACTTGTTAAATCCTCGCCAATTCAAATCAGCATACTCTCTCGCCGCTTGTGTATATCACGTGCACAAGGCGAATAACCGGTTCCCCTCGCTCAAAGCCACACGGTCAAACGCAGCAGCCGAAAGGGAAGAAAAAAAAAACGGAACAAAATGAAATAAAAAAAAAAGAAAAGAAAACGAGGTATATAAGCAAAAGCCGCGGGGCGAATAAAAAAATTCACCTTTCGCTCGAAATATGACATAAACACCATCGAGACACAATAAAGGCTCGCGGTGTCCTCTCCCTCTCTCTCTCTCTCTACCTCTGGATTTCGGCGGAATGACAAAGGAGGCGCGCGGCGAGAGAGAGAGAGAGAGCAGCGTACAGGGAGACACGCGCGTGCAGTGCAGAAGCGTCGATCCCCTCGTCGCGACGACAGAGACAGAGGGGCGGCTTGTCCTTTAACCACAGTCGAGAAGCTGCACTGCACGCGGCGACGGCGGCTCGCCGGCTCTCTTCCAACTCGGTAGCATTTCTATATAACGCGTCCACTTGTGTGTATATGCGAGTGTGTGTCTGTGTGTGTGTGTGTGTGTGTGTGTGTGTGCGCGGGGGGGTCCCGAAGGCGATTCGAACACGGGTGAACGAGCCGAAGCCGGTGCCGCTGCTTTGCATACAGTGAGAGCTGGTCCTGCTCTCTCAGCTCGTTCTCCTTCGTTTTCTCCCCCTCCTCTCTCTCTCTCTCTCTCTCTCTCTCTCTCTCTTCCCGACGAATCGGCACTCCTTTGTCGGCCGGACCTTTGTCGCATGCGGCTCCTCTCCCTCTCTCGGTCTCCCTCTCGCTCGCCGCGGAGCTTCCGATTTTACTCTCTTGTCTCCCCCCGCCGTATATGCAGCGACTGTATTGCGCAGCGAGGAGAGGAGAGCCGCCACCGCCGCCGACGCAGCTCGCGCTAAATTAAATTCAACTTGGCTAACCAGCGCTGCAGCGCAGGACCGAGAGGACACGAGGGGCATCGCGGGGAGTAGCTGCCACACCGTCGCCGCCGAGAAATCGAACTCCTTATTTCGCCCTGGCTCGGGAGCTTCTTTCTTTCTCCCGCCCCCTTGTTTATGTTCGCTTATGTAGGCCGATTCCCCTCCTATATATATCCCGATTCGAGCCTCGCTCACCGACGCCGACGCTGACTCCTGTAAAAAACCGCTGATTTCTCGGCCGGGCTCGCAGCTTTTTGCCCTTTTCGCGTCATTCCTCGTTTCTGCGGAAGGATATATTTATGAGGCTGGGAGGATAGAGATTATGCTTCTATGCGCGCGCGGTGAGAATGTCGGCGACGTAATATTTTACGCTATATCGAGGATTTACAATAACTTTTTGTTAGTTGCAGAGGTAATAGGGAATAAGAGGGTGAAGCGAGCGGATTATTACGAGAGATTTTTCGAGGGTTCGTTACGGTTGGCGCGACTTCGATCGGGCTTGTGCTCTCGAGTGCTCGGATAAGGTATCGCCTTCCGGTGTCGAATGTTTTTTTCTGCGAAAGTTCACTGGCTGTTGCGGATCCCGAACGATCTCATTTGCCGAGTATACTACACTGTTAGCGATAGTTCGTTGCGATATACTTCGTATGCGAAAGTTCGAATTAGTTTTGAATCTAATTTTTCCCGTTCTAATTTAAAGTTATTTTAATGTGCATAAAAATAGAGTCCGATGTTAATTTAAAAATAATAAAATAATTGATTTAGAGATATGACAAACGCTATAATAGAAAACGTCAAGAAAATCAAATTAATCAATTGTGTATAAAAGAAAGTGCATAAAGTTAAACACGCGAAACAGTGTTCAGCATCGCAGTGAGATTAAATCAGAAATAAGAAGAAGCGGCGCGTTGGCATGGGCAGCAAGAGCGCCGCACCGCACGAGGGAAACATTTTGAACAGTACGTCCAACAACTGTGAATTAATTGGCGTGGCAAAAAAAGAGCATAAAATCTTTCTCTCTCTCTCTCTCTATATATATATAGATAGATAGAAGGAGCAAGAGAGAGAGAGAGAAAGAAAGAGAGATAGAGAGTTGGTATATATAAGTTGACCACGTGCTCGGTCTGCGTAAAAGTATTTACGCGCGGCTTTGACACTCCATTAATTTTTCGTATTCATTAGCGTGGAATGCTTTGCCGCGCGTCTACTCTCTCTCTCCTTCTCTCTCCCTCTCTCTCTCTCGTTCGCCCGCTTGTTTAACTCGTTGCACGCGCTCTCGGCGCACTCGGGTCAAGCTCGACTCTCTTCCTTCGCGGTAGGATGCGCTCGCGTGCTGAATTAGCCGAGAGAGATAGAGAAGGAGAGAAGCAGAGCTCGCACACACACACACGCGCACACACACGTACACATAGGATGGAGCAGAAGGGAAGCGAGGCGTTTCGTCTAGGCTTTATAATAAAACGAAGAAAAAAGTGCGCTCAGAGGAGAGGAAAACGGCAGCGGCGCGCAGCGGGTCTTCGGGTCGGCGATGATGCCCTCGTGCAGTAAATGTGCACCAGTGTCTGTGTGTGTGTGCGTGTGTGTGTTCGCAGGAGAGATGCACACGATCACCGAAGCGTACTCCCGTAATGACCATTAACGTCCATTCGTACTACCGCGCGTCGCTGCGGTTCGCCTTCTCTCTCTCTCTCTCTCTCTCCCTCGTCCAGACTCGAGACTCGCGAGCTGCTGCTGCTGCTGCTGCTGCTTCTTCATATTTCATATTGTGCGCTACGGATATATACACGCGGCAACTTCCCTCTTTTTTTACCTCTGCCGTGTGTGCTTTTTTTCCTCTCTCTCTCTCTCTCTCTCTTGCTCTACTCTTGCTTCTCTTTCTCTGTCTCCCTCTGCTTCTTCTTATTGCTCGAGGTTGGACGAGCGATTTAGTCGCGGAAATGCTGACATTACCACCTCCAGTAGGAGCTTCCTCAATCGCTTCGTGATGTTTCCCCTTATTTTTCTTCTTTTTTTTTTTTGTTGTTGTTGTTGCCGAGGAATCCGTAGTCTTTGCCGTGATGTGGTTTCATTTTTTACGGATTCTGCGTTATGTTTTGAAAAGGTCCGCGTGCTACTGTAAAATATTAGAGATTAAAAGTCGAAAGTGCCTTTGACACTGTAAATATAGTGCAATTATGAAACTGCGAGAATCATTAAGAAAATTTATTTAATTTGTAATCGAGCTAAAATTTATAAACTACACCGAGTGGTGGTCAGCTCTTAACAACGTGTGCAGAGTTGTCTGTCCGTATCCCGTACCGTTTCTACTGTTTAATTATAATGATCTATTATCGGACCCTATATCCAGCTCTGATTGAATTTTTCAACTCTTATTTTGTATTACTCCGCTATTTTCGAATCAAACATCAAATAAGGAAACATTTTCTATAATCTGCCCTTTACTACACATTGATTGTATATAGGTATATATTTGAAAATCGATCAGTAATCTACCTTAGAAAATTGAACAATTAAGATAAATGTCTTGTCCATCCATCAAAAGGATCTCGTTCATCGAGAAATTACCTTTTTCTGGAAAAAGGTAATTCCTCCCATGGGTGCAAAAAGAGCCGGCCGTTTTTCAGTAGCCTATTAATTTGCCCCGCAGAGTCCGCGGAAGAAATCTCTACCTAGAACCATAACTTTCCAATCCATCAGCGACTCCTCAATAAGCAACAGCGAGTAAATATCGGCGGCTAAAAGAAAGGCGGAAAAAATGTCTGGCACGCGTGTGTATGTACATATAAGAAAGCGGGTGGACCGATGCAGTGCACGGCAACAGGAGCAGCAACAGGCCTAAGCATAAGCGAATAGCTGTACAATGGCGATGATGTTAATTAGGCATCGGG
This sequence comes from Megastigmus dorsalis, assembly GCA_900490025.1. NCBI lineage: Eukaryota > Metazoa > Arthropoda > Insecta > Hymenoptera > Megastigmidae > Megastigmus > Megastigmus dorsalis. The sequence continues at coordinate 17,695 of UELU01112275.1, forward strand.
GCTCGAGGTCGCGAGTAAGCTAAATGCGCGCGCGCGAGCCACGGCGTGTGCCGGCATTAGGCCGATCGCTCACCGTGAACACACCCACACACAGGAGAGCTCGGCTCCTCGTCTACGATAATTATCGGCGCTGCACAGCTCGGACGAGGAAGACCGGCGAGTTATGATGGTTCGATCTTTAGCCGGTGCGCACAGCTGATTTATCCCCCTCGCTGCTGCAGTCGCTTTACGACTCGGATCACTTCGGGCCCCCTCTGGTCAATTACTCGCGGCTCTGGCGGCACGGCATAAATGAGCCCGGCGCATTTGGAATTCCCCGAGTCGGCGCAAAATCCCGAGCGAATCGATATATACTGGCAGGCAAAGGGGGAAGTGGGGGGAGACGCGAAGGAGCTGGAGCCGAGACGATGGGAGGGACACCCACGACGTCGCTGGACTCGCTGTCGCTGCGGAGGGACCGAGATAAATTAGGAGAGAGGGAAAATCAGGGGAATGATAAGTAGCTTTTCTCGGTACTCTCCGTGGAAATGAATTCAGATTGGAGCGGCCTGGGCTGCCCGCGTCCCCGGCCCTCTGTACATATCGGACGACTGCAGTCGCTGAGAGAGAGAGAGCGAGAGGAGAGACGAGGCTCGAGCTACGAGCGCGCGCGCGCGCGCGTATTAAGGTCGATCTTAATTAGCCGGCAATTTAATTAGGATCAGCGGCGTGACGGTGCGCCTACTTGCGGACGACTACCGCTCGCGCGGGATGTATACGTAAGAAGACGTCGGAGGCGCGTGTGCGATAATTAAGACGGCGGTCAGTCCCTCTCTCTCGCTCTCTTGCGGGATACACACACAGAGAGAGAGAGAGAGAGGCGGACGCGCGCAGTGAGCTCTATAAGCTGCGCACCACGAGCTATTGTACGCAGATGGACGTATACGATAGGCAGATAGATCGTCACGGAAGGGAATCTCTAGCGCAGCCAGGCGGACTCGCGGTAAGCGCGAGCCAGACCTCTTTCTTTCCACTCTTAATTTGATGATCTATGAAGAAGAGGAGCTGGTGCCGCTGGACGCTCATTGTCGGTGCGGGACGACTCGACCTTCCGGCCGCGAGTCGCTTGCTCTTAATGAGCTTTCCTATGTATGTGCAGTGCGTGCATAGAGTGAAGTGTGCGGTAGCGACAATTATGCCCGACTCGGCTGGGAGAGCTGGATGGATTTGCGCGGTTCGCGGGAGCTAGTCGCTCAGCTGGGGCGATTTTACTGCTGCTGAAGAAAGATTTCTGAATAATCCGTGCTCGAGTTAATTTATGGATAGTATGAGGAAAAGGTTGGATCGGTATGCTAAGAATTGTATGAAGTAATATTTGTAGTGACAAATTCTATCCATCCACTTATGTAATGAATTATTTCACTAATTAATTAACTCGTTGTCCATTTATAATTAAAAAAATCTGCCGAACAAAGTTATTTTTACGCATATATAATTAAGTGAATTTTTCCTTGAATGATATTTTATAAAAGCCGGAATTGGCACATTGCCGATATTTCACTCATTTTATGACTAATACGTGATTGGCAACTCTTCTAAAATCTTACATTGGCTGTTCGTCAAGTATCACTTCTAATTAAACTGACAAATAATTATTATGTTTTTGAGCGAGTTTGTCAATTAGGTGCAGTAAGCGAGAAGCTGTCCAAAGTTACCGCAAAAATCCTGAAAATATCGTTAAATTACAATTATTCGTGCAGAACCTTATCTACGTCAATTATTTAATTATTTATCTTATCGGAATGGTTAAGAAATGTAACTTCTCTTGTCGCAATATAGCTATGATAATAAATCTACCGTTGAATCGATAAATTTGCAAAAAAATATACCTATATAAATTATTATTATATAGTGAAAAAGTCTTTTAATGCCCATAAAATTTAAAAAGCAGTTTTTTAAATGAACTTTTAATGCGCGCTCTAGCTTGAATTTTATAGCCGTTGTAGTATTCATTTATGTGACACTAAGCGCATTATGTAAATGTAATGAGTTCTAGCGTGGATTTTCTTGAGTTATTTGGCCACATCATCCACATGGTTTTATTATAGAAACTGTCCTGACAAACATCCATTACTATTCAATAAATTACACGCTAAAATAGCCACTTATACGATAAGCTCTAATTATTTTGCGCAATCAATCATCGAAAATGCACGCATAGTAAGGATATATACGTGCGTCGGGCACGTATTCATATTTCAATAAAAATTACTAGGTATATTACTATAATAAAATGCCATACTCGCATTAATTACTGTTTTGTTTGATATTTTCACGCAAGTGTAGAGTAGAATAATGTCGGATAATAAATTAAACAGCATTAAAATAGTAATTCTCTATACGTGTAACATTAGAGATGCTAGAAAGGATGATATAAATATTTTCTCTTCTCCTATTTGTTCGAAATATTGAACCAGAAATAATATTAGCAAGTTAACACTTTTAAAGTTGGTATGATTACGAATTAGTGCGAAATTTCCTCCAATAGAATTATTTCAAATATTCTCAACAAAACCCTAAACTTGTCAGCACATCTTCAGATTCCAATAGAAATAGCAGCAAAAGACATAGTCGAAATATGCTCCGAAGCGCGCAGCACTGCACGTGAACCCCGACCAAACAGCAAAGTCCTCTCTCTCTCCACTTGGAGCAAAAGAGTTGCGGTCGCAAGCGAGGTCCGTTTTTGGGGCGGTGAGATTCTGCGCGTGGTTGCACGCGAATCAAGTGGAAAACGAGAGAATTAAAGTCGAAAAAGAAGAAAGGAAGAATATAAGGGCGGAGAGGGGCCTGGCGGTGCAGTGCAACCGGTTGGACCGGAGGGACAGCGGCCATCTCCTCTCTCTCTCTCTCTCTCTCTCTCTCTGTGTTGCTCGCTGCAGCGACACAACGCACACGCTCGGGGAATGCGTTGAAATGAAATCATTAGCGTCTCTCCGACGGCGGCGGCGGCTGCTGCTGGGGCGGGGGAGAGGAGGGCAACGCCACACACACACACGTACACAGAGCCGCGGTTGTGCAGCGAGACTCGCGGTAACGATCGAGCGCGCATGCGCTCTATTCCCAGCTAATAGGCGGCCCAGCTATAAGGACTAAATGATGGTATTGTAGCGATCGGATTTCTATCGTTAACAAGCGCTCTTGCGCGCAGCCTCTCTCTCTCTCTCTCTCTCTCTCTCTCGATCAACGCATAAAGATCGAACGAGAACGCTGCGGTGTGTGCTTGTATATAAAGCGTCGCGAGGCCGCTCCCACAATGCGTTAGGCGGTACACCCTATAGCTTTCTCGCGGAAAAAGTCGACTTCACGGGAATCTATTGAAATTTCAAATGAGCCCTAGTCAAATGTTTGAATGTTTGTATACAAGTTACGGCTAAACCGCCAACGTTCCGATCCCACTTTCATCATAATGACTTCAGTTTATCGAAACAAAATTGCCAAGACTGTATCTCGCGAATAATGTCTCGCGCGTGTTACTTCTACATCTGTATCCGGGCGTTAGCCATCCAGATTTTCGCATCGAAATTCATTTTCTCTCGCAACTCGGAGATCCGCAAATTGTTTATCAGTATTATGAATTGCCTCGCGACACGCGAGCTCGTATTCACTTGATATTTTATTCCCTCTCCCGCACCGATTGCGGCCAACGAAATGAATTTTTCCTCCGCCGAGTGGCGCGAAGCAAAGCTGCAGCTGCAAGTCGGCGCGTTGCAAAACCCAAAGTAATTCATGCAGAGCTTTATTCATACATAGCTCGTGTGTCTCCGATAGCCCTTTCGACCGCTTTTCCTTTCCTCTCTCTCTCTCTTTCGCAGTTGCGGTATTTTTCTCGAGGTTTTTTCATAAATCTCGCCACAGCCGCACGCGGTGATCGGTGATCGTTGAGTCGCGAAAGTATGCGCAAGCTGAGGAGGGAGAGGAAGTCTTATCGAACGAGAATCGAAGGCTCGGACGGCGCTTAACCTTTTACTGCGCGCCTTACGTATAGCTGCTGCTGATGAAAACGTGCTATGCCAGGGGACTCGCCAGGCGCGCGCCTACAGCTGTTATCGCCAATTAAACGTCAAACCGTCCGCGATTTTTATCCGTTTATATCCTAGCGCGGTGCGCTTATTCCTGCCTCTCTTTGGAATATATATACATATTTATATGTGCAGCCGCGGGGACAGCGGGATATTATCTTGTCTACTTTTCTAGGGGACAGACATTGTAATAACCTGTTGTCGGTATAGCTCTTATCCCTTTCTTTTGTAGCTCCGATTATAACGCAACGCCGCGTGCGGCTCTGCGGCAGAAAAAAAAAGGAAACTGGCATCGTCAGATTGAATTTCGGTCGCGCATTGTTGCGCAATCGGTTGGCCTCTCGATTATTATTGATTTTCGCCCTGATAAATCATCCTTAACGTCGGTGTATATTTGAAAGATATATAATACCGCGCTACGTATGCTTCGGTATAAGGTAATGCAACGCGTGCAAGGCTGAAGGAAAATTAGTAAATTTCATAGATAGCGTGGAGCGAGTGATTTAGATCGATACGTGTGGTCGATAACGTAATCCTTATAGGAGAGAAATCGTAACCAGTTTTGTTGAACGGGGAGCCGCCGGCGGCGGCTTTCCTATTATCATGCTCTAATTTGATCGGTAACGCCGAATGGTTTGGTGACTAATCAATGGGACCGGCGTAGGTACAGCTGCTGAGATCAAACGGGTATATATAATATAACAGAAAACGGGTTACGCTTTTACAAATGCGATTGTTTTCGAGTGATTAATAGAAAACTGCTTGAACTAGTGGGACATTTTTCGAGTGAAATTTATAGCTTATCGATAGATCAACGTTATTAGACATCGATTAGTTATAATTAGTCACAAATATCGAAATTCGGTAAATTTTTCTATATCTGATACTAATGGTATTTTGCTTCAGTTTGATAAAGAGTAAAAAAGTAACTTATTGAAATTACACCATTAAAAACGTCATTATGTCACTCTAAAATCAATTGAAGCTAATATCATATTTAGTTTAGAATACAAAACAGATCGTACAAGAGAGTGTCAGAAAACTTCAAGTGTCAAATTTAAAACTAAGCCTGTTCAAAACATTAGATCATCTCTAACAAGAGCAGCTGCGTCGAGAAAAACTCGGACTATTAACAGTACAGGCAATGAGATTTCCTCTCGGTCTCGACAGCCGTACCAGCAGCATTCAAATCAAGGCATTCTCCGAGAAGTGTGTATCGTTTCGCTCAAGCCCGGTAGCTCGCAGGTAGCGACTTCTAGAAGAAAAGATTCTAATAAGGTTGGGGCACGCTTACTCGACTGCACGGCAGCGAGAGCTTGTCCGTGGGACACATTGATAGGTCGAGGTAGTCGGTCGAGTGACGTTGACTAGCTGTTGAGGGGAACGAGGTGATTGAAAGTAACGACGCCGCACGCGGACGTGTTGTGCGCGTTTACTGTCCTGTTGTCTTATGCCGCGCGGACGCAGCGGCGGCGGCGGCGGCGGTGCACCGCACTTGTTGCGCCTGTCGCGCGGCTCTTTTTCCTCCTCTCTCTCTCTCTCTCTCTCTCTCTCTCTCTCTTTGTACGAGCCTCGAGTGCAGTCTCTCGACTGTGTGTGTATACCGCAGCTTTTGTTCTCCTTGCCGTCGTGACGTTTGCGCCCTTATACGATCGTGTACTGCACTCTTGGCGCTGCTGCTGCTGCTGCTGCTGCTGCTGTTGACTTTCTCGGATTTAACGTGTCCAAGTGAGGCTTGACGCAATATTTAGTGTACCCGAGGATAGATTTTGGTTCTATTTCGTTTATACTGTGTGCTAAGCTGTGTAATCTCTGTCGTTTTTAGATTACCAGTGCTATCGACGATAATAATGTACTTTCTGGATGGATATAAGGGGAAAAATGTTCAAATTGACCAAGTCCAAATGCTCGTTCTCTTATCGCCTCGTGCCCGATATATGTAACTACTTGTGCAGTACTTTATCAGGCAGCATTATCTAGAAAACTCTGATGGATATTTTATACAGCTGTCGTTTCACTTAAAACCTGTTCGGTGTTACCTTCGCTAATAGGTGTTCTTGTGAACAAGAGTAATTGCCATTTTTATCCAAAAATAACCCAAATCGTTCGATCTCGAACTCAAACTCGAACTAGAATAAGCAGCAAAAAAAAATGCTAACACAATATGTTCTCCTCCTTCATTCATCGTTGTACCTTTCAATAGATTGACCGATCCCTCGCCAGGATAAAGCCGAATATCGTGAAAGAAACTTAATTTACGGACAAATTTAATTTTCCAATTCCGAAGCTCATCCGCGGATCGGTTCGCGCATCAATGCAATCGGCTGCGGTCAGAGAGCCGAGAGCAACCGATACCCCAGCAGCAGCAGCTCATAACTCGTCGAAACTGCCAGAGCTGCTCATCAGGCTTGGCCATTGAGTCGAGCAGCGAGAGAATTTGCAGGCGGCGGTAGTTGGGAGCCGAAAAGTTATGCGCTCGCATCAGAAATGATCGATAAGGTGGCCGTGTGGCGATCAGCGAGCGAGTTGTTTCCTCGCGGTGCAAACCGCTCGACAAGTCCTCGCTGATGAGCAGCTCCGCCAACACGACCGAGCGCATAATGGAGTGGCAAATGGAGTGGACGATCGTTCGTTATTTACGCGCGGAGTAGCGAGACGAGTTTGCTCGCTCTGCAGGTATACAAGCAGTATATATACACACACACCGAGGCTCGCGCTCGCACGCGTCTAATCCGAGGTTCGATCTTCCACACCGCACCGGAGTCCATAGTCCCCGGCTCCTATACGGGCGTATATATAGATCCTTGGGCGAGACAAGAGTCGGCCTGTGCTCTCGCTCCGATATGATTATGATTTTACACGGGTAGGCGCAAGCGCGAGTATATAAGTATAAGTAGCCACTCTCTACTCCCTCGGGGCCTATTCATATACGCACACATGGATATGGACGGTGTATCGACTCTAGATCTCGCGTGTTTCGCGGAAAATTCATAGAAGACACCTACGAGTCGCCGAGGATATGTTTCTGATCCCCTCGGGCTCTCGAGTGTATATGCAAGTATGGCTTGGTTTGTTTTTTTCTTTTTGGGTTTGAGAAAAATAAGGCTATAAGTGCTCCGGCGCGTATGTATGCGTACAAGTGGGAAAGATCGCTCGATTGGTTTTTTTCTCGGTTTGGTTTTGAGAAAGCGATCAGGAAGTGTGTTGTATTTCTGGCGCACGCGCGTACGTGTGTGTGTAAGAGCGTAAGGCTTATTAGTAGAGGAATACTGTTGTAGAGAGACGGTGCGAGAATATTTCGCGAATTAGGGCCGCGCTGCGTTCGATGTATAACCCCGCGGGTTAACATTTATAATGGCCGTATAAGAAACTATAGCTCTATAGAACTTTATAAATTGGGATCGAAATCCCGTTTGAATTCGACAAAAGTTCACTTACGAAATGATTTCTCATTTTTCATCCGCGCTCAGTCATTTGATTATATAAAAAAACAGTTGATAATTTCTAATGCAGGCCGTCATGATAATTTTCACCCTGTCCTTAAAAGTGTTTATATATACATTTAAAATTGTCAAACGCATTTCTCGAAATGGTCGGGTAGAAGTATACCAGTGCACGAGTCCAGCTCTCACATGAATCAAAGCCAGGGCATAAAATGAAGCAAGCGAACGAAAGGCACACACGTATATCTAGATTTCCCTTGGGCTCGCGTGCGTGTGCGCCGGCTCGCGAGTCTATATGTGTGGAAGGATGTGGTCGGTCGCGAGGAGAAGCGGGAGGAGAAGGAGCACGAGGAGGAGGAGATGGTAGCTGCGGCGCCGTTGCCTGTACGAGAGGGAGAGGGAAGCAAGTGAGCAAGAGAGAGAGAGAGAGAAACGTGTATATAGCAGCAGCGGCAGCAGCAGCATCGTCGTTGTCGTTGTCGTTGTGGCTCTTGGTGAATGAACCCTGAGAAAGAGAGAGAGAGAGAGAGAGAGAGTCGTATGGTGAATGGGCGAGCGAGGCTTGAATGGAAGAGTCGAGAAGAAGCCGAGCGCGTGTATGTGTGTGTATCTGTGTATGGGTGTGCAGCGTATGGGAGAGACGCGGCTCGTGCATGCACGTATACGTGTGCGAGAGACGCCCTGGCCGAGGCTGCCGCCGCATCAGCGGATCGCAACCGGCGGGTTGCGCTGCGCACGACGTAAAAAAAAAGCGCCTGCGCGGATGTTGTTCTACGCGTCTTGAGAGAGAAAGAGAAAGAGAGAGGACTCGAGTCGCGGGTGTATAATCGCTCGAATGCCACCGATTCGATGTTTGGCTTTTGCCTCGCCTAATGAGATCGTCGTTGGCCGAGTCTAATAACAAGTTCATTCGATTTGTTAGTTTTGTACCGTGGCTTATTGTGTTTTTTGTTTTGTTTCGGGGATCGGCGATATTCCGATAAAGCCGGGTTGCCAGCTCTGACGAGCGATAGGTTTTGATCGGTTACGCGGTCCTGGACGAATTATTGAGAAGGTATAACGAGAATTTAATCAGATCAGATCCTCGTTGATACGGGTTAAGCTTATATAGAATAGAAGCAGATTTAGCGCTTAGATAACGCTAGCGTGTATCATTAGAACAGCTTTGGTCTTTCTTTTTTTTTTCTTTACTGTTCTCCTGAAACCAGTTTCTAAACAATTATCTTGGTTGGAATTCTTTAATTTGGCGTCGAGAGCTAGCCACCGAATTAATTGACGCTCGAGAAAGGCTATTGCGATTTCTATTCGGATAACCATTTTTCAATACCTACAACGCACCGCTCGATTTTGAACCTTTTTTTCAGACGTCATCTCATAAATTCACACGCTTAGGCCAGCGCGATCAATCATTTTCCATTGAACGCGCGAATCCACACGAGCGCATCAGCTCGATAACCAAAACAACAACAATAACAACAAGAGCGACGAGTGTATCGTGGTATTGCGTAAGAGTGAGAGCAATCGTCGACAATAGCCCCGGCGTAATAAGCGCGTCCTGCATTTCAGATTGTACTTGTGAACGAGACAAGCCCGCACGTAGCAGAATAGTATAGTAGTCTCACTTATGAATGAAATCTCGGGGCTGCTCACGAGGCAGATACTCCACGAGAGCTGCAACAGGTGAAGAGAAAGTACGTAGGCACGTAGCTGCGGTGCACTGCGGCTCGAGGAGGACGGAAGTGCATCGCTGAGCGTTACCGGGACGGGGGACATTTAGCGTCTACGTATAGAGGATGTTTGTAAGCACGAGAAGGCAAAAGAAAAAAAAAGAATAAGGCTGCAGCAGCTCGCACTGCACGCGTTCACCTTAGACGTCTATTATGTGCGTAGGATACTTGTGGGCGCAAGTGGGGAAAAAAGCAGTAGGGACACGCGCGAGCGATGCGCTTACTCTCCCACAACGAGTCTGCACATAGTCGACAAGTCGAAGAAAAAGAGGAAGAGAGAGAGAGAGAGAGTAAAGTCGGACAGGAAGTTTAATAACGTCCCTCGGCGCGGAGTATATAGGATCTTCGCATGGGGGGGTCTCGAGAGACAGAGAGAGAGAGCATATATAGGTACTATACGCACACCTCCTACGCGCGCAACAACTCGGGATCCTTTCATTCATTCATTGCTGCGCCGCGCGATCGTCCGTCCAATTCCCCCGCTGCGATCACCTTCGCTCCGGATGCTGCCGCCGCCACTCCCGAGTTATTATGTATTATCGCAAATAAGTGTGTGTGTATGTGTGTGCGTGTGTAGTGTGTCTGTTGTTACGATCACGAGAGATAGAGAGAAAGAGAGAGGGAGAGTGAGAGAGAAAAAAGAGCGCGCGCGCTGGACAAAAAGCGTTGATAATTTAAATTACGTTCGTCTTTGGAGGAACTCGGGGCCGGCTGCAGCTGCTTTAAACAAACACGCGGATCGTGTGTATATACGAGGGGTTTTGTCCGAGCCGCGCGGGCCAGTTTCCATATCTCCTCGTGGGCTTCTTTTCTCGCGCTTCGTTCCGCTGTTTTTATCCCCGTCTCCCTCTCCCCGCTCTTTGCCTTCTCTCGTCCAATCACGCACATCCACTGCTACGTTCCATTCTCTTTGAATCTCATCCTGTCTCTCGAGACGTGATTTAGTGAAGCTTCTTTCGGTGCGAATGTCGAAAAAATTTTAGGCGCCCGCTGTAAGAAATTCTTTCTATTCACAAAGAATGTTCTACGCGATCTGTATCTGTTTCGTTAACGAACCATATATATGTATATGTATATATGTACTTCATGGATAGAAATGATTTTATTCGATTGAGTGATAAACTTAAATAAAAATGGTCGCATATTTACTATTGCGCGACGTAATGAAAAATGTAACAGAACTGATGGCTGTCACAAATCTGTAGCTTATGCAGTAAGAAAAACTTAAAGAAACAAGTTTTTTCATGTTTTTGATGCAGTTATCATCATTAGTTCATCTCTTAATTGTACGATTCTCCTGCGATATTCGCTTTGTAAAAAGTCGTACGCGAATTTCCAAAGCAGATAGTCATCCACAAGCAGCTCGACGATTCACATCCCTTGGCCGGAAAAAATCTCCAAACAAAGCATTCACAGGCCAATTTCAATTAATCTCAACTCTCCCCAAGCCACATGTACGCACGCGCGCACACACACACACATACAGACACACACGAGATACACACAAGAAGGAGAGAAACAATCCGTTTTCCAAACACTCGAGTCGCAGTCTAAAACGGCCATATAATACAGCAATAGATTACAGCCGATAGGGAAGTTTATATAGGCTAAGGCTCGATTGTATAAGAATGCGGCGGATCGAAAAAGAATGAAATACGCTGATTGACATGGAGAATAAGCTGGGGTGCATCGCGTCTCTGGGCGCGGCGTCGTCGTCGGTTGTACAGGGGGAACCACAGCAGTAGCAGCAGCAGCCGCAGAGTCGTCCACGGCGGCGGCGGCGGCGGCGGCGGAGGAGGAGGCATTAATCGAGAAAGGAAGAAAGCAACGGCAGCCGTAGGCTCGTATAAAAGGATCGAGCGGTGGCTGCCGCTGGCGCAAGTTGGGCAATGAGGTCCATTGGCGGGATCGTCCCCCGATAAAGGCGTATCTTTGTCGCATGCGCGAGCGCGCGCGCGCCGGACTCCCTCCGCTTCGAATTGTCTTGGCGGTGGCCTTGTGTAGTAATAAGGCGGACTCTCTCGCTCTCTCTCTCTCTCTCTCTCTCTCTTGCTCGAACAATGGACGTGTCCGGGAGGTTCTGCCGAGAGAGAGAGAGAGAGAGAGAGAGAGAGCGCGAGTAAAGTGCGTGCGGTAACGAGGAGCGTGGCTGCTGCTGCTCCCGCGGCAGCTGCGAAGGACAAGAGGTAGAGAGAGAGAGAGAGAAAGAGGAGAGGAGAGCGCGGCAGGATGGAAGAGAAACGCTCTCGCCATATATCAAGGCGTGTGCAGGCGAGCGAGCGCCGAGAGACCGATAACGAGCTCTCGGGGAGAAAGAGGAACTGCTGCACCGCCGCCGCCACCGCCGCCACCGTTGCTGCCGCTGCCGCCGCCGCTGCTGCTCCTCGTCTTCCTCCTTGCCAGTTGCGGCCTGCCTCGCCCTCTTCTATTGCCAGAGCTACAGAGAGAGAGAGAGAGAGAGAGAGAGAGACGCAGAGAGTCTTTTCTATTGCAGTCGACGAGACTGCGCCGCGCAAGTCTGAGGCGTGCGCGACCTTTTCTACTGCAGCGCCAGCCACTTGTTTCCTATACAGCTTCCTACCCTCCAGCTATACCCAGAGCTTTTCTCTCTCTCTCTCTTCCTTTTGTTATGTCTGAGGGATTTTTCAAAGCATCGAGATTTGTGGCAGGATGATGTTGCCGCGGTCTTTTTACCTTCTGGAGATACTCGCTCGAGCTCCTGGGTTTATCTAGCTGGGAAACGTTCCGAGCGTACCGAGTTTAATGTACTGGGATTTCGATGATAGGAATGCGTTTAAGTTGAAAATTCAGGACTTTGAAATATAAAGTCATTAAAATAAATGCGTGAGTTATTTTTACAAGATTAAAGAGAGAATCAATTAGTATAGCCCATAGAAAGAAAAATTATATAGTCATCGCAAAGAAGTTCTCCTCGTTGCTTCTTGCTCAAATCAATGCTCAACTTTTACTGTAATAATTGATAAAGTCAAACAATAGAAAGACAAAAAAAAAAGAAGAAAAAAGAAATCCATCATTGTTTGTTGACCGCTCCCAGGCAAACTTTTTGCGTAATCAACTTGTTACCACGAATATAATCGAGCTCGATAGGCAGCGCAGGCTTACACATCTGAGCTCTACCCCAATAATCCCTCATTTTCTCCCACAATCGACTTTGAAATCCGAAAACCTCGTTAAATCGTACGAGAACAGAGAAACCTCCAGGTCGCGGCAAAAAGCGTCGCAAGAAAATCATCGCTGGACCATTAACAGCAGCATCAGCTCTCCTCTCTCTCTCTCTCTCTCTCTCTCTCTCTCTCTCTGTAGGCGTCGAGTAATCGAATAATCTCGAGCGCGGATCGACGATATCCGAGCAGTAAGCGCGCCAGGCTATATCCTTAAAAGTGAAAAACGATCGGGCTGCCGGTGTCGAGGTGAAAGCGAGCGAATTCAACAAACCCTCGTCAGCAAAACAATCTTCTCTCTATAACGCGCTACGCACGCACACACACATACACAGAGAGAGAGAGAGTCTCTCCACTCGGATGCAGAGGCGCGAAAAAACGAGCTTGTAATTTCGGCCTATATCGAAAAGGCTCGCACTACACACAGACGTGCACACACACACACACATACACAGAGAGTCAGGCAGGAGAGGTTATATAACGCGGCGAACTGGTAGTTGGAGGTTGGAGCGGGCCGAGCTCGCTTATAAGGCAATACGGCATAAATCAAAGGCCTAATATATGTATGTACCGCGAGCTGCCGCGAAGACGCTTTTTATCGCAGCAACGGCAGCGGCAACGGCAGCGGCAGCAGCAGCAGCTCGCCGAGCATAAGACAATGCGTAGGGCATTTACATACGCGAGTACGCGCTCGGGGCTACTCTCCTTCTCTCTCTCTCCCTCTCTATAGTGTGTGTGTGTGCGCGCGCTCCTCTCCGCAAAACGGCTAAGCGGCTAAGGGGGCACACCTTATACATATATATATATATATATATATATAAAACCCTGTGTATATATATATGCGTGCATTTATACGTATAGGCCGAGGCCGAGTCGGAGAGCGAGCGAGCGAGCGAGCGACCGGCAATTATCCTGCTTTGCCCGCGGCTTCTGCAGGTTCTTGGTGGGTCTCCCTCTCTCCTCCTCCTCCTCCTCCTC
>UELU01112277.1:0-22752 GCA_900490025.1 Megastigmus dorsalis
CCCTCTCTCCTTCCGCGCGTTTTTCTCGAGGTACCGATCGGCGACATTTTTATGTGATTTTTCGTGATTTGATTGTAATCGTTGCAACACACTTCGATACTCGTAATGTTAGTGAATGTTTTTACTCCAAATTTTTTTTGAACTTTGATCCTGCACTTTGAGTCGCAGTGAGAACTTCACGCTTCATCTGCTTTTTTTTCATCGCGTATCAAGTTCCAAAGGTTCAAAATTTCAAAGGTCGTTAGTTGAATAGCTGCCACCACTCTTGAGATATATAATGATCGACCGAAACACTCAAGGTGAAGAAAAGCAAGTGCAATTTAATTCACCTTGAATCTGCGTGAACGTTTCGTTATCGCGTCTCGCTCGTTGCAAAGGTATACATAGCCGATCGCGTGTCACTCACCCGGTATAATGTATAAAAACAATCAAACACAAGGGCTTAATATTCCCTGATTTACTAATCGCAAACATTTGTTCTACTCAATGTTTTGCTAATTAAACCGAGAGAGATCACGGAAAACGAGCGAGATGGTTTCTTCGGAAGCGCGATATCGCAATACAAACTCGCCTCGCCTGCAGCGACACAACAACACGTAATATGCGCGCATGTCGCGAATGTAGCCTTCGCTCATTATCGGTATAAATAGCGTCAAACTCGTGAATCGTTGCAATATTTTTAGGCTCTCCTCCTTTTTTTTTATCGCGCACGTGCACGCATGTATAAAGCCCGCGCTCTGCGTCTATATCGTAAAAAGATCTCGCGTGCAAAAATGGCTCTCTTTCTTCTCTGCCTTTTTCATTTTTAATCAACGCGCGGTGAACGGGTGCAGCAGAGCGGACTCTCGTTGAGTCGATGTGTATATATGTAAAAAATCAGCTGATATTGGCCGTTTAATCGAGACCAATAAAGTTCATCGACCTCGATTAATTTCTTGTTATGCATGTATGTATATATATGTGTGTATATATAGTGGCTCAAGGGCTGCAGGAGTGATCGCGAGAATATAAGCATAAGAGAGCCGAGGAGCGAAGATAAAAATGAGAGAAGAGGAGAAAAGGGTATATACGGGCAGTGCACCGATCGAATTAGAATCGCGGAGAGCTCCTGCTCCTGCTGCTGCTGCCTATATACTGGAACAATGGGCGAACCGTTATCGAGATCGGTCGAATTATATATGAAGCGTTTATTTGCTTCACAAGTGGTGCAGTAGCCAGCCGAGGCGGAGAAAAAGAGACAGAGAGAGAGTTCAGTTCATTTCCAGTGCACTTTCTCTATGGACGACGCCACGGCTCCGCTAAATTTTCCATTCTTTTGCGGATAATAAATTGCTAAAGAGAGAGAATTCCGGGGCCAAATATAATTTTTCGAAAATTCCAAAGCACTGAGGGTGGCGCCAATTGTTTTGTACGCGCGACCTGGTTAATATCGAAAGCATATATATTGAATTTTGCCTTCCTGCAAATAACAGTCCGTTTAAAATATAGATATATAGAACCTTAGCACAGCTACGATGGTCAATGGCATTAGGTATATCGTGGGCGTATATATACACAAATAATGTATCGATCAAGATCCAGTATAACGCTCTAACCTGACGATGAAGACAACAACACCAGAGCTAAATTAGCATATATATACAAGACGGGTGTAGAGCAGTCGCCCATTAGAACGACAAAAACAGGCCGTGCAGGCGACCGGTTATGTGTGTGTGTGTGTGTGTGTGCTATATCGGCTTATATCGGCAGCCTTTCGTTTTTTCGCCGCGTCGGCCAATGGCAAATTGCCTAGTGGATACCAGCCTCTCCTTTTTTTTTCTTCTTCTCTTTCTTAATGCGAGGCAACGATCGACACTCTGCGAGCTGCATTAGGAATAATTGCGCGAGTGGTTTATTCAAATGCGACTGAAAGAGTTTTTCGAGAGCTCGCGTCCGTGTTAGGATCGAATAGGAGGAGGGTATACAGATTTGCGAAGACGCGCGTAGACTCGGGAATATTATTTTTCTTTGGGAAACAGCTGCCGACGTACTTAAAGGAGATGAGGCGCGTTTTAATTATTTTATGACGCGTCCCTTGGGAGCTGGCTGGGAAAAATTATTTTAGAGTGCGCGCGGTTTTATATATATAACTAAATGAAGACGTCTACGGCCCGCGCCAAGTGGATTGAGCGCATTGGATAAGAGGATGAGCTCTTTTCCTAGTACTTGCGCGGTTTCTTTGATTATGCGAAACGTTACTTTATTAAATAATGTCCACATAAATTAGTATACATCGGTTGACGTATAGATTTGACTTATCGGAAGATAAGCTAACCAGAATCGAAATGAACATATATTTTATCAATTAACGAAAAGTTAACCAAAAATCTTCTTGTTTTTTTTTTCTGCATATCAACGCTGCTGCACAAACTTCAATATCGCACCTAAAAGCAATATTACTGTAACGCGTATCTTTGAACCAGCAATGAAAATCTCATTCTTTTAATTAAAAGTGTTATTTAATGTCAGTTGACTTGAAAATTTCATTAAAGTTGACACAGAATTATTAAAAATTACAGAATTGCTAAAATAAAATATAGTATAACATCTTCATTTTTTATATTAACAGTAATAACATTTGTGCCAATATTAAGACACGTTTCTTCAAAATTGATAAATATCGTCCCTCCAACAAAAAAAAACTTATTGTATTAAAGGTGAAGGTCAGATACATGACTCACATTAATTTAGCAGCTCACAAGTGGTATCCCGCATAAGCCGTATACGATATATATATATACGAAACCAATCAGGAAAAAAAAGAAATTGATCCAGTCATCTTAAATCGAACCTTTTTTTCTTCCTCGCCATGTTTTGATGAACCTTCAACGACCGAGTATACAAGTACATCATAATAACCTTGGTCTTTTACGGGAGTGGCACAAACCCGAAAAATCTCAATGTCATCGAGTATATAAACGTGCGCCGGCTCGATTCATAAGACTATAATAAGACTTATCGGTAATGCAATCGGACTTTACTCACGGAATTTCAAGAGTCGCCGTGTCGAGTGACTAAAGTTTCTCGATATATATATTGTAAGTATTGACTCGGGAAAGCACACGAGTGCGAGTTTATAATACGAATAGGCCGCGAATCTACAGAATTAATAACATCACTCGGATATATGATTGTTTATCGATAAGCTGTGAGCCTCGTCCGCGCGAGTGTGTATTTTTTGTATATTTGCAGGAAGACTTATCATCCGTTTCGCGTTAATGCCTTATCGCGTCGAGTTCGCATTTCGCAGATAACACAGAGCCTATAATTAATCGTATTTATATATGATGTGTGCAAATTTAAAGTAACTCTCGGTATTATTCAACGATGAGAGAGATAAGGTTCTTGGTGGTGTAAAAAAGAAATAACGACGTTATATAAGTATATATTTCACTATAACACTAAAAATCTACCTAATGTATCGATAAAAAATAAGTCTGGGTCGAAACTTTGACACTTAATTTGCATCGCTGTAAACCGGCTGGAAGAATTCATGGCAAAGCCTGCAAGCATCAGGCGCCTTATACATACCGCAACAACAGTAATATTGTACGATCGAAATTCATCGCGGATCGACATTCACCAGATGGCCATTTACATACTTGCGCTACACATGACACACGGCCCAGGCCGCAACAACAACAACAACAACACGGCAAATTCTCTCTGTACAGAAAACGAAAAGTGTGCGCAGCACCGCGGCTATACTTTGATTGGACCTCGCCCAATTCACTTTTAATCCCAAAAACGAAACAGAAAACGAACATCGCCTGTACGCACGCGCATACATTATATATACACGGACAGGGCGTGCAGTCTGCACGTGTGCAGGCAACTGGGCCCAAAACAACGAGTGAAATTTCATTACGTTGTACTTTATCGCGCGGTGCAGCAAAAGGAGCAGATGGACGCGCGGACGCGGAGCAGCAGCGGCAGAGCAAGAGGGGAAAAAAGTGTTTGCGCATCAATAAATTAGAGGGGCGAATGAAAGGGGATCGGTATATATATACACGAAGCAAAAGAAGCTGCACGCGGTAACGTGAACGGGGCGAAGGAAATGGTTAGTAGTCGAGAAGAGGAAAGAGTAGCCGGGCGGACGCAGAAAGGAAAAGACACTCAAAAGGTGTACGTAATATATAGATACGTAGAGTCATCGAGCCTCTTTCTCATCTCTCTCTCTCGTTCTTCTCATTCTCCTCTTTCAGCCTCTCTCTTTGGTTTATATCTCGCGTGGTGTACGTGACTGACCGAGCGTTCGCGCCAATGCCGATATTAGGAAAGAGGCTGCTGTGGCTGCCGTGCCGCTACAACTGAATCAATGTCGCGAGCTGGAAATGATCCACGCTTAAGGCGAAAGGGAAGCCCCTGCTCTCTCTCTCTCTCTCTCTCTCTCTCTTGGTGTCCCAGTGGCACGTTTTTTTCCTCTCTCCCTCTCTCGAAGCTCGATGCAGAGCTCGACTTCTTCGAGCCAGGCCTCTCGATCCTTTAATCGGAGGCAAGAGCAAAACCAGCGCCGCCGCCACCGCCTCCTCCTTCGCGCTCGCGACTCGGCCTTCGCTACATAACCGCGCAACTGGAATGCCTCGCTCTTTCTTTCACTCCTATATACCCTGAGCGCGACTCTTTTATCTATAATTAGATTCGACCGCTTCATCCTTTCGATGTGTAGGTGAAGAAAATAAAAAAAAAAGAGGGAAAAAAAATGAGGAGTGTGCAAGGAGAGAGAGAGAGGAGGCAAAGAGTTCTCTCTCTCTCTCTCTCTCGAAGGAAAGCGCAACGGCACATCGAGCTTTCTATATGTTTCTGTATCGAGAGCTCGCGGGAAAGGTTCTCTCTCTCTCTCTCTCCTTAACTCGTTTAAGACGCCCGTAGCCGCTGCTGCCGCCGCTGCTGCTGCTGCTGCTGCAATCCAGTTTAAAAGCTGATTCTAATTTAACTTGAGAGAAGTGAGCGCGGCGCACCTTGGCGATAAATTTTAAAATTTAAGATCGATAGTTTATTTTCTGATTGAAAGTATGTTTAAGGTATTTTTGCTCTCTGCGAATACGGTGTTTTTTTTTTGCGGGGGAAGGAGAAGAACTGATGCTGCTGAGTCATGGCTTTGAGTATTTGGCGCGGAAGGTAAAATGTAATTAGACTCGATCTATTTTTTTTTTTTGGTAAGCTTCACTGCCACTGCGTGCTTTAGTGTTTTATGTAATTAATTTATTTAAAAGTCTGTAGTGGAGGATTATTTGTTTTCCTGATGAAATGTTCTTTCACTTGCTGCATCGAGAGTAAAATTCATAGTCGAGAATACTGTAATAAAGTAACATTTATCAGTAGCATGCGGTCAGATTTGTAATATAATTCTTCTGCAGTTTTTACTTTGATTTTACTGATAAACATTTGTCGCGGTGTATAGATGTGTATTGATGTGTGATTAATTTTATTTTGTTCATGGCATAAGTAATTTAAACTTTTACTTAGTTCAATTCATTGGTTATGTATCATTAAGATAAACTTACAATCAAGTACGTGTTTTTAATAATAACATACTTAAAATGATCCTGTCTAAATTGCGCTAGTTCAAAATGGCATGTGTTCTTCTGGTGCTGCACAGGTAAAACTTAAATAAAATGGCAAACTACCAATATGTAGTCTATTTTTTTTAAAATAAATTGAGCCACTTGAACAACTATAAATACTATTACGTTATTTTAAAGTTTACTTTGATGTTATTCCTATAAATCATTGATACTAACAATTCAATAAAATTTTTAGTTGTTTTTTTGCCAAAATTTCAGTTTTTACTCCATGACTTCTGTAAAGTTATAGATTTGAATAATAAGTGTATATCATGAATGCGAGAAAAGTTCCGTCATGCTTATAAGGCCAAAACTTGTAAAAACACGATTAATTTAAAAGCCGACAGGTGCGATAACTTGATTTCAGTTGACTTCCAGCGTGAAAAGACCCGTGAAATGAAAATGCGAAAGATTTACCCACGTCAATAACTAAAGAGATCAGAGCGTTAAAAAACGTTCAACGCTTACCCTTTCCAATTGAATAAAAATGAAATCAAGTACCTAATGGTTTATTTTTTTTTTCCAAGAAAATCATAATTATTTTTGTGGATATCGTTTTGTAATTTCTGTTTATAAAATTATTATCTAACAAAAATGAAATTTCATTAAAAATATATTGCTGCGCGTCAGAAATACTTGGTGACTTTTCCTCTTTTCAAGCTTAATCAAAAGAGAAGTACAAAAATTTGAAAAAAAAGAAAGTGATAAATCATCTCCTGGATTTAGCAAACAATAGACCAACAGCTATGCCTTATCATCTAATAATCTACAAGGATTAGGGACAAAGTATAGTTATATCAAGTTATAGCAGATAGGAAAGTGTAAAAAAAAGCTTGAAATCAGCATTGAAATTATAATTGATCAATTTACTTTACCTTTTTTGAAAAGAATGGAACTGCACATAATAAATCCTATACATAAATTCTTTCAAACATAATACAAATAATGCATCAGAGATCACTATTTAAAATAGATTAATTAAAGATAAATATTTTAATTGCATTCACCCTATAAACTGATTTTAAATACTTCGTATGACATGCCTATCCTAAATGGCATCATTGAACATTTGCATTACATAACACTCGATGGGATAAAAAAAGAGGACTTTGATGAGCCTTCCGAAAAGTCAATGTAACAGCCAAGGCGGCAACGGCATCAAATATTTCCTTCTTTGCTGCTTTATAATGTCTCCGCAAATACCCACTTCCTGCTTGTTTCATATTTAATACTTTAATAAACCTGGAATCGGTTATACCATGGATGAACATATTCCATTCATTCGAAATTCACTAATCGCTTTTATATGTCAGCCTTGAAAGACAGTTTGGATCTTTTCATTAACGCTCGATTATAATTAATAAAGTCGTTACTCGCGACGTCTGGACTTTGACCGCGCATGTAGTTTCTCTCTCTCTCTCTCTCTCTCTCGTTCTTCTCTGCAGTGTCTTTTTCGCGAGAGTTCGAAGGCACCAACGCAGAGCACATACACATATACACATATAATGCACGGCACAACCGGTTTCGCGAACTTGACGCGCGACTCGCGAGCAGAGCACACTTTATGATAATGATGCTTTTCTTCGTCGTCCCGCCTCTCTCTCTCTCTCGCTCTCGTGCGGGCTCTGTCTTTCTATATACAAAATTGGCGCGGATGCGAAAAGCCAATTGGAATTTTAACGATTTATTATTGTGCTTTGCACGAGCGCGCTCGTATATTGTTTATTGCTTCATTGTTGACTGTCTCAGTGTCGATGATAAAAGGAGTGTGAGCTCGCGATTAATTCAGTGTACCGTATGTGTGTATGCACGTCGTGTTCTATACCTGCTGAATATATATATGTGTATATATACATGATATACTGTGGATTTTTTATATATAGATGTATGTTATGAAGCGTGAGTTCATGCGTCGCTTTGACTATAGCGACGAGAGAAAATAACGATAAAAGTGACGACTCTTTATAGTGCGGGATAGATTTTTAGCGACACCCATATCGATTCATATAAGGCAATAATTAAGGGTATTCATTTATAAATTAGTTTATCCTCTCTAGAAAAAAGTTGTTACTACCTATGCCTGATGATCCATCGTAATCAAATTCGCTAACGCCGCGTCCAAGAGCTTTGTATTAGCAGTGGTACAGAAATGCGCAATTAAATGCTTTCGTTATAGAACGATCTCGAGCAAAATTCACGGTTCGTCTGATATTAAGGACTATCTACTTATAAAAAAAGAAAATGTTCATTGTGTCCGTGGTAGCGCAGGAAAAATGATTACCGATATGTCCTGTACATAGACGTATTATATATAGGTATACGTATATAAAGCTTGCATTAATCCCAAATGATGGAGTAGCGGGATAATGCTCTTTGTCTCTTGCCTCTCTCTCTCTCTCGTCTACCGAGTCATAGTTCCTTCCCCCATTATATATATACAGAAAGTCTTATAACGAGTCGCGCAAATAGGAGTGCATATATAGCGAAACAATGATGCAGATTTCGTCGTGTGCCGCAGCGCGCGCCCATAAATAGATAACGATATATATCGCGCGATCGATCGGATTGATTTATCTCTCTCTCTCTCTCTTTCTCGCAGTCTCTCGAAGAGAGTATAATATCTCGAAAGGAAAAGGAACTGAAACCGTTGGCTCGCTTCTGTCTCTCTTTGACTTTCTATATAAGTGCGCTCTGTGCGTGATATTTCCTCGCGTCTGGCATACCAATTACAAGTCACTAGACTCCGCGTATATATATATATATATACAACGCTTGGACAAGTGTACAGCTATAGGTTCTCGCTTACGTCAAAGCACACGCGCGAGGGATGGCCAAATCGGTCTGTATATATATATATAACTATTAGGCTCGCGAGCGCAAAGTGTACACACACACAATGTACTTTATGAATAAAAGAACAAACTCGTGTGCGTCTATACGGAGATCTTGAGATGACGCGATATTTGTTCTAGCTGTTCGCACTCGTATGTGGCCGTACTTAGGCGAGCTCGAAATAAAAGAGCCAACGCGCGTGTTAGCGAACCCTGCTTACTGGTTTGGCTCGTGCCAATTCAACACACGATGTTAAAACAGACTTTATGACAATTATGCGCATGTCAGGATGTAACCAGATTTTAATCGGGGGAAAAAGTGCTCGTGTCACATCTAAACCAATCGGTTTGCAGACAACTGTCGACGATATCATTGCCAAGGTCGAACGATTTACTCCGATCGTCTCGCGCTCGTTATACATATACACATACACGCACTTTAATATATGTAGGAAGCGACGCGGTTACCTTATATACAACACGAAACGAAGGAGTTATACACGCGAGCGCGAATTCAGTGTAATAAGCGCCTCGATAAATCTTAATCGGTCGCTTGCGGGAACTTGGCATATATGTGTGTAATAGGAAGGCACACTCGGTAATAGGTGTGCGTAGTCGCGCGGATGTATCAAAGTCGCGCAAATTGCGCTCTCGATTCGCGAGACGAACTGCTGGTGAGTGTAATGCGCTCGCGATCGGTATAATGTGCAGTGCATTATTTAACTGGCACGGGTCTCCCTCGCTTTCCCATTGGCGCGTGTACCGTTGTTATTACTTATAAATATATATTATGTATATATTACGTTCCTTTTCGACCATATAAGTATTATCAAATATATATGTCGATGAAAATGAACTATTTATTTTAGTTTAATTAAAACATCTATAGATATGCGCACTAAAATATCCTTGTGCGTGAGTCTTCCAAAATGTTTTGAGAAAATCGTAAGTCCGTTGATGGCGAAATGAGTGCGTCACTTCATCAGTCCATCTTTTACGTAAACCATACAATTATAATATAAGAAATGACTTAACGATCTTTACATGTGCGTGTTACGAGAAGTTTATATCAAACTTATTATGGAAATACCGATTAGCATTCTCGACTTATCTTATTGAATTCCACAGCGAGTCACGCGCGCGCTTCCGCATCAGAAGGGGAGTGAAAAAAAAAGGTATATATAGTATACAATCGTCCAACCATTAAATAGCGCTTAGCGCCATTTGAATACTCGCGCTTGCACTCGTATACGTATACACAAAACTTTGAATATAGTCGCGGTATAATTAAAGCGTATACATAAGACGTTTGATTAAAAATCGAGAGTCCCGGCGACGTCTCCATCTCGAGAAGATAACGAAACGATCCCTCGCGTTTGGCACCACACAATAACCCAACAACCCGCATTTTTCCCCCTCGAACACTACAGCCCCCAGCTCCCGATCACATGCATACAAAGCAGACTCAACGCAAACAATGGCAGCCCGCAAGTCCCGTAATTCGCATTGGTTATTCCCTGGTTCACGAAAGCTCTCTTCTTATTGTTCGCAGGATACGCGCACGGTCTAACGACCCGCAGCACCACCTCGTCCCTGGGACCGAGCTCCGACAAGAGCTCACCCGGTTTCAACGGCGAAGCTGCTGCCGCCGCCGCCACTGCCACCGGTCCCTTAAGCCTAGAGGACGAAGATGTCGAGGAGGAGGAGGAGGAGAACAGCAGCGACGAACGGGAGAATTACGCAGCGACAGGGCCGTCCTCGCCTGGACGCAGAAGCGAGGAACAAGCCGTTTACGTAATCGAGTTCGAGACGGAGGCCGATGGCAAAGGTGAGGACGATCGAGATCACGCCGCCGGCAAAGGCTTGTCCGACGGTGAGTCTCATAAATCTATGCGGCGCACTCACGGGCCTTTTGAGCTGAGCGCAACCTGTGCCTGATGCGCGGATACGTATATATATAGATTGCGAGGCTTATTAAAATTTTGCCAACCCCAGGACCTCGAGGGGATATGGCGCCTTTAGGGCTGCTGGTACATTGCTTTATATATAGAGTGGATTAGCTCGGATTCGCTTAGTGATTTTAATAGGCGGCCTCTGTTGAGGGATTATCAAAGTTTCGAAATTACCCCTTCTATGTGTGTCTGTCTCTTCGCTCTCTGTGTGTGTGTGCGTATAAGATAGACGCGGCCTGGAAAGATGTGTCGCGTTGAATTAGGCGTATACGCTCCAAGTTTATTAGAAATTTCCTTTAGCCCTGCTGATGAAAATCCTTGGCGAAGACGCAATGGCCTCGTTATATATGTATTACGGGGCTGCGTCTTTTAAGATTGGATCTCGCTTGTCTAAGATTGGCTTTCGCATCGTCGCGGTGCCGCGATATATGTAAATTTTCGTTCCACTACTATATGGAATTTCGATTGAAATTGTTTATCTATTACGGACGGGGACGTGTAGCTATCCACACTTTAGCGCGAAGAGTGCGACCGATCGTAAAGTGCGCGCCGCGTATAAAAATTCTTTCTATATAGACTCGCCTGTAAGCACTTTGGGTTGGCGAGAACTTGAGTTCCAATGATATATGCAGTAAAAAAGTTTCGCGAATGCGCCGCAGTATAATAAGTATACAACGCTCTGTTTTATGGGATCGTCAAATATACTTCATAAATAATCAATTTTATTGCGGCGTTCGCATGACAATAGAGAAGCAGTTCGTCGACTGCTTCTATTGTGCATATTCGCGCCAATCCCAATGTAAATATCTGCGAAATTCGATTGGCATAGATCGTTATACCATTACATTAATATATATATATATATTCACGAAAGTCGCGCACAAATTCTGATATTCAATATGGTTGTATAGAAAAGTAACGGAAGAGCGTCAGTAATAAGAAAGCACACGCGCGGCCACAATCTCGTAGCAAAACAGATCCAATGAAATCAGATTAAAAGACATAAGTAATATAGCTTTATAGAGGGATATTCGCGGGTAGCAACTATAGACGAGTATCGCCGTTAGGCAAGTTGAGGTGAGCGCGCGCGGGTCTTATAATCCAAACTCACGGATAGCCCAGGGCTCGTTTCCATTTCCAAGGTGTCTCACATTCTCCGCCAGATCCATTACCGTACAAACCTCTATATATATATATACGCTCTTAGTACTCAGCAGCGGGTAGCAGACATCCCCCCACCAGCGAGGGACGATCCGTATAGTACCTAAGGGCTCGCGCGCAATAATGACTCCCCGGTTGCGCGGCGGTCATTTCTTGCGAATTAGCTGAAACACGGTAGAGGTCTAGCGAGAGAGAAGATGGGAATTACACGTCCAGCGTCGAGAGAGAGAGAGAGAGAGAGAACGATTCTGCCTCGTCACCTCCATAAGCTTTGCTCCTCTCTCTCTCTCTCTTGGCCTTATGTGCGCTGCACCGCGCTGCGTTAGATTCGCGCGGGACTCGTTGGGAGCTGGCGAGTTTTTGCTGCTCCTACTTACCGGATGTGTGCGAGGGGAAAAGGAGGATCGATTTATTCCGTAAGGGGCAGAGTTTTTAGAGGTGCAGTCTTAGCTGGTGATGGGATGGACGCGCGCAGCTATGTAGTGCAGGTGAGGGGGGAAATCTCTTCTATGGTGGGATGTGCGTCGCGATGGGATGCTTTAATTTGACGAGGATGATTATCGAGGATGAGATGCAGCAGTGGGAGGATTATCCTCTATAGCCGCTGTAGACCGTGATTCTTCCTTTACTCTCGCCTCTCGCGGTTTCAATTCAATTAGATACTGGGTGTATTTTGAAAGTTTGTTTTGATGTTTTTGTCTATGACGCAGCTGTGTCGTACGGTGTTGTCTTCGCGTGTAAAATCTATGTTAGCCATGGTGTGCATCTCTATCGGAGCGTTTAATCGAAAAAAAAAATATATAAAAATCGACTATCATCGTGCCGTTATAGGCGCATATAACGAGCCTGGGCATTATGTTCTAAAAGATATTATAATCCCGCGCGCGTCGCGACATTATCATTTTTTCAATCTCCTCGCTCGTTGACACTATTCGCTTCTTTAGCTTTCGAGTTTCTTATTTTTTTTTCTCCGCTCGTCCCAAAAGAGGAAACGTTATGAATACGTTTAGTCGTCAGGTGAAAAATTTTCCTGCTCCAAACGAGCTCGACAACGAAAGAAGCACACAGACCTAATACACACACACACACACACACACATATATACAGGCGTCCAACGCAAACAAACCTGTTATATGGGGAATGCATGAATATGCAAATGAAAATTACGTGGCATTCTATTTTTGTTGCGAGAAAACATATATTTTTCGCTAGTTTTTCATCTATAGTTACACAAATAGAATGTACTGCACGTAGACGCATATCTGCCGTGCGATTGTTAGTTGTTACGCCCGTACTGGCTGATGCAGCCAATGCTCCGCCCGGAGAGATGAAAAACAAAGTTTAAACAAAAGCCTTATCATTATTACGCACAGCAGGTCTGTGTCAGCACGCAACCGTTATACAATCTGGTGTATACGGAGTGTTGTGTTGTTTTTTTTTGTCTCTCTCTCTCTCTCTCTCTCTCTCTCTCTCTCTATTTCTTTTGCAAGTAATTTGTATTCGGAATTTTATTTTCGCCGTGGCTTTCGTCACCTTTCGACGACCAGACGCCGCGTCTTGCGAAGCCTTAAAAGAGTTTGCGAAGAGCTTCATTTGTGTGTCGTCGAGCTTCCCTTGTTTTCTTATCTATCGTTCTCTGGTGGTGGTGGATGGTGGTTGACCGTCCTCGGGCATTTCGCATGACCATGATGTAACCGTCCTCTCGACTCGCGATTATTGTCGCATTTATTATTTGCCAGAGCGAGAGAGAGATAGAGGTCATTTTGCAGGTTCAATTTTCGCTAGTCCATTGTCCTCATTAGCGGTTGTGCAATCCGTGAACGTACGCCTCTTCTATACGCGGTATTATGAAACACGAACGTCGTCGATTAGTGCAGACCGCGCGCGCGCGCTCTATTCTGCAGTGTGACTCATTTTTCTCGTTAAGCCGTCCATGTTTATTAATTTTGTACACTTTCCCATTGTCTGAATATGCAGAGATGGATTTTGATGTATTATTGTCGGTTGGGTAAACCTTTTTTTTTTCTTTCATTGTATAGTAATTGTATTAGTTTATTTGCAAATCCAATCGAGTCGAGGTATATTCTGCAACAATCGACTATATCACTCGTGCATATCACATTGAAATGATAAAATATAAATTGATGCTCTTGTATCGAAGAAATTTCTATATGCTATCGAAGCTGGTTTTCTTGGAAAATAATTTTCTAAATAACTAGAATCCAGGAATTGAGAATTGAGAATATGAAATGGAGCAAATAAGACCGTTATCTTTTGCCCGGTGTATTTCCAGTTTAGTTTAGAGTACGAATGAATAAAAAGTTACTCGAACAGTAACGTTGTCCTTTTATATATACAAATACATGCATGTGTATACGTCTATACGCAGCGTTGTTTTTATAATCGTGATCAACTTAAAAAAACCGATTCATATTTACAATTGGCAATTGAATCAGTATTCAAATTCTGTTGATTAATACGCTTTGAAAGGGTTGAAAAAGGTGTTACAAAATTTAAATGTTTTCTTACTTTTAATACTTTTATATGTTCCTCGTATCAATATACAAATGAATCATAACGTAATTTATTTAGTAATTCTAATACATGATTATCATATTTATTTATTAAGATTATTATCGATTAATAATACATTTTAATCGATTCATTATTCAATCGACAACCTTGATAAATAAAATGTGTACAAATTATCTTTGTTAGTGTAGATAATAAACTAGTAATTTATGCGATTGCTCAATACAATTCAGTCTGCGAGCAATGAAAGAGAAACGAATGAAATCGTTTATACCTTTAACATTTTTACCGCACTATCGTTCCTAGTCTACCAAGCCAAAAAATTCATTTGATAAAGGCATACACATAAGTCTGGCAATCCAAAGTATCGGCTACCAATATCTCGTGCCTCGAAATTATCCAAGAAAAATAACAAATATCAGAACAAACAGTCTAAGAACCTACGGCCAAGGAATCACTAACTAACGAAAATCCTCTCTGTTCTCTCTGTTGCAGACGGCAGCGAGGGCCAATCACCGCTGGACCCATGGTCGATCGTCTGGTACATCGGCTCTTTCGGCGGCCTCGTCGCCTTCTTCCTCATCGTCAGCTGTTCGGAGTGGTGCTGCCGACGCGGCGCCCGACCTCTCTCCGTACCCTACACCCAACGGGGCGAGGTGATCAACGCACCGGGTGCGGTGCAGTCGGCCGACACCGAGACGCCGCCGCCCCCCTATCATCTGTTCGCGCCGCCCCCCTACGACTCGGTCAACTACGCCGAGATAGCCGACAAGTGCGCGACCACCGGCGAGAAGCTCGACATCTACGTCATCACGGTGCCGATCCACCAGCCCCACCAGCCCCACCAGCCCCACCAGCAGCAACAGCTGGACCAGTCGCAGCAGCACCAGCCGCCACCCGCGTAGGAGCACGTCCTCCTGGTCGCCAAGTCGCGGCTACAGGCCACCGGACTCTTGACACTGCTCTCCAAGTCCTCGAGGACCTCGAGGCCGCCTCGAACCGGCGCGCAGCTCGGTGAGGTCGAGAGCCGGGGCGCACCGAGCCGACTGAGCGCGAGGGATCTGTCGAGATGCGGCGGTGGCTCCTCCGGGACCGGCCTACGATCTCCCGCGATCGGTAGGAGGAGCAGGAGCTCCGCCAGCTGAGATCCCTCGCCCTGCTTCTGGCTGCTCTATGCGCCCGCGAAGGAGGACTTTGTCGGCGGGGATAACCTTCGCGTTTGACACCGATCGCTTCATGCCTTGGACGGGAAGCGATCGCGGATGACGAGCTTTGTCCGCGATCTCGTTCTTTGCCTCCTCGCGACGACGACAACTCCAACTTGTGCGCACCTGTACATGTATATAGAGAGGAGTTAGTAAACGGACGGGAAAAACATGACGTCGACACGCTCGACAGAGCGACGAAAACGAACAAAAGAGCCAAACAAGTTGGATCAAGTGGACTGATATTATTTTGTATATATTAATTAATGTGACGAGGCGCGCGTCGACGAGAATCGCGCGCGCCAAAACACGGACGTATAATTAATGCGTGACGCTTGTATTGTATACAGGGGGTCCACAGGTGAAAGGAATATATGGAGACGGCGAGGCCGCGCTGATGCTGCAGAGTCACGTTGTCGCGGATGTATATATATATAATACACGACGAGAGAAGTTGATGATCGGGACCGAGAAAAGCCGGAATACCGCGAGCGAGTACTTGTGAACAAAAAAAAAATAACGCATACACACTTCCTCCTCGCCGCGAGTGTGCCTAATGCCTTTCTTTCGTATACGAGAATCAGCACTCGAGAAGGTGGAGAAGAATGGCGCGATAAGACGTGCTCCATGGAAAGGGATATTGGTGCGATTGTAGTCGAGAACGATGTATGGCATTACCGGTTTTGTTGTCTTCTTTTTTTTTTCACGAGTAAGAGGACGGACTTTAACGAGCTGGAAACACGAAGCAGATGTATATAAAGTTACCGATGTTTTGCTCCCGATTCTCCCCGGTTCTTTTACAGTTTTAAGTGGATGCCGATTGATTTCGATGGTACGTGGAATGACGAGCGCGCGGCAGAAGCAATCGGCCGCAGGCCTATGTATAGGATTCGTATATTCGCGGAAGAGCCAGCCGTAAATTCCGTACATATTCTCGGATCGTTTGGCATTACTCGCCCTAATTTGCTTTTAACGATTCCCAAGCAGTTGCCTCGGATAGAGCGATTACTGCCCCATAAGATTTATCGCTTGCTCCGTCTACAAAGCACATTACATACAAATAGAACAAAAGTAACGCCTGCGCCTATAAAGTTTCATTCGGTTATCGGCATATACGAGCAACGTATTCCAATCCCAGCGCGGCAACCGATATCTCGAGAAAACAAAAAGGAACACCGGTGCGTCGATCGAATCACATCGCAATGGAGTTTTTCCCCAGCGGTCGTTCCCGCACTCATCGTCATTAACGGCCAGCCGAACAATTCTCCGTTCCGTAAATAATATGCCCATGCTAGGTGACTAATGCGCGTAAGCCGCACGTTATTCCGGAGAGAGAAACACAGGGACGAGAGAATTCGACGAAAGACTCTCGAGCTACGGTGCACCTGCAGAGAGGCGGAAAGGAGTTGCTGCTGCCGCTGCGCGCGACAGTTGCGTCAGTGGCAGCGCGCGGCGAATCACTCGGGATCGTAAATCTCGCGGCTTTCGAATATTATCGCATGACTAATGCCAAATGACGCGCGATTACTACTCGAAGTTGGGATGACGAGAGAGAGAGAGAGACACGGAAAGTACATTGTCGGACCGCGCGTGTCCGTATATACACAGAACTCTGCGTGTGTGTCGACGCTTTGGACTTTGAGAAACAAGAGGGGAAAAAAAACACACAAAGGACCGAGATGTGCTGCACGCGAGTGACGAGGAAGTGAAAGGTGGTACACGATATTTTTTTACACGCTAACGCCGACGCAGCTGCTGTGGTGTGTAATGTGACAAAGTCAGCACGTGGGTTTGGATTGACAAAGCGACTCGTGCAGGAATATACTGTTCGAGAGAGACGATGCGAGATGAAAAAGCTTGTCGTGGACTTTCTATAAGCTTTATCCGATGCAAAAGTCATCGCTGGTACTCGATACTCACTGATAACTAGATATTTTCGACTCGCGATCGTGGCAAATGCAAAAACATGCGTATACAACATATACCGCATCCTAAGTCCATAAATTTCAATTACGGTCACTCGGTCACGGCTCACACAGAATAGAAAGAGAGAGAGAGAGAGAGAGACTCGAGCGACTCGCCTTGCGACGCTAAAGAACTTTACAGAATCACTTGACGCAGCGTCGCGAGAGAAGCGGATAAACGTGAATCAACTACTGAAAAAGAAGAAAAAAAAAGGGGGAGGGAAAAAAAAATTCTAAAAAGAAGAAGAGGAGCATCAATGGAGATGGCCGCTCGACCTTTTGGCCGCGTATAATTCGACCTCAATCACCGGATGCGAACCGTCGTGGCTCTTGCTCCAAGGTCGCCTATACGACAATTAGCGCGAATCGGTCGTATAACTTCTCTTCTTTTTTTTCCTCCGACTTACTCGCGATTGACCGATCCCTCGGCTGCACACTCCAACATCCTTTTTACATTGCAAATTTTATCCATTCTATTTTTTTTTTTATTATTCGACATTCAGCGAGTCTTGCTTACCTTAACACCAGATATTTCGATCAATGCCGTATACGTTGATCGAAGCGTTCAAGATAGATCAGGTATTTTTTAATGCTTCTTTTGATTCTGTTGATCGTTGCGACGACCGTCGAGAATCGTGGACTTTGTATATCTGTCTCTGATTATTCGTCACAGGAGCGCTTTATAACGTTGCGGTATCGTTCGTATAAGCGTGTTGTATTGTGACGCTGTCACCGGATGATGTCAGAAAGGAAGACGTTATTATGAAAATGACTTTTATATAGGAAAACAATTTGAGACTCTATACTTTAGGCTTGATTACGTCGGATACTAAATTGTTTGTTATGCCGATCGTTGACAGGAAAGATATGCTAAAATAACAGTTGATATAATAATTATATCCAATTTTTCGAATAATCTTGAATGTATAAGTTTGTGATTCAATATATCGATTGGTTTAATGAGCAAATATCATTTTACTTGGGTGAAAAACATTCGTAAGCATTAAGTGCTTCGACATTAACTGCTTATATTGATTTACAAACTTAAATTCAAATTATTTAATTCTCTCGATGTCTGGGACACAAACATACCATTTTTCTTCCGACGTAATAAACACGTGTCGCGAGCACGCGAACCTTCAAACACTATATTTCACTCAAAACCTATTGCTCTTCAATCTCCTTCCAATTATAATTATGTATACTTCCAAATAACTTTTATCCCCACTTTCGAGCGAGCATTAACATAATGAAAGGCAAACACAGCGCAGACAGCCAAACAACAAAAAAAAAAAGAACGAAGAAGCTGCTGCTCATTTACATATATAGGAAAAAAGCGGAACAGTGTCACAAGCGTCGGAACCCGGTGCTTTTGTACAAACAAGAAAGTAATATACATCGCCTCGGCAATCGAGCGCGAAACTGTGTATGCACATCGCCGAGGAATAGATAGGAACCAAAAAAAAGAGGAAGAAAAAAAGGAACAGAACCCGCCGCCTCGGTCCCTCGTTTTTTCCGTACAATAAACGTAAAAATGAATCGCGTCCACACTCGATAATGCCTCAACCCTATATATACTCGCCGCGACATCGGCGATGGACGAAAAAAAAAAGAGAGCGCGCGAGAGACACGCTCCGCTCATAAAAGTCATTCCGGCGTTATTACACGCGCCAAAAAAAAAAGAGAGTTAGCGAGAGAGAGAGAGAGAGAGTCGAAAGCTGGCTAACTGCCGAATTGCGAGCTCGCGAGAGAGCCGCGAAAC
This sequence comes from Megastigmus dorsalis, assembly GCA_900490025.1. Taxonomy (NCBI): domain Eukaryota; kingdom Metazoa; phylum Arthropoda; class Insecta; order Hymenoptera; family Megastigmidae; genus Megastigmus; species Megastigmus dorsalis. The sequence goes on from UELU01112277.1 coordinate 19,014, forward strand.
TGCTCTCTGCATAGCGACACATCGATAAGCGAAGCAAGCCGCTCTATACGTCGTTCCGCGCAGCGCACCAACATTTGCCATATCCTCGTGTATTATGGGTATACATGCACCGGGCCTAACGAAGTTACACCCACACGCACGAGCACAGAGGATTCTCTGCTGGCAGTTGAGAGTCGCGCGTGAAAGATCGTAAAGATTCGGGTTGTGTGTGCACAGCGTCGATTATTAGCGCGGCGAGCTGCGCAATAAACAGCCGCGAGACCAAAACTTTTTGTCCGCGTTATTGTTACTATTGCGCCGGTGCGGATCGTTATTTGAGAAGAGGCTCCCGACGTTCGTTTTTTTCTTAACGACTCCTGTCAAAAGTGTGTACGGGAGTGTCTTTTTTTCTTTTTTTTGTTAATCGATTCAATATTGTATTCCGCGCGACTGTATGTATGTATAGAGCCAACGGGTGACGCACTTGGCTTGAATTATGAAAATCTCTCAATTTCTTTTTATTCTCTTTCCCTTTTATTTTATATAGACGCTTACCAGCGAACTTGCAGTCTATCGCTATTGTACCACTTAGTATTAACAACACCGCGATTCATTGACTTTCTCGTTCTCGTTATTTATGGGCATTCGTATAAACCGATGCTTGCCGATCGTTTGAGAATATAATCGAAATCAATTGTAGTTATTGCGAATGTTTAGAGTATTTTTATAGGAATCTTATATGTGTATACCGAGATGCGAGAAATGAAATCGATTCGATTGCGATGAAACCTTGCTTCATTGGACAAGTTTGTAATCTTATTTATTTAACGAACAACGAATATTGTTCAAACTTATGCGATGGAAAATAGACACGTGCGATCTTATTTAAACAGGTGATAAGATCATTTTCGAACTTGTTTATTCGAGAACGATCGAACAGTGCACTAAGAAAAAAATTGTATTTCTGTTTTCTAAATTTATTATATCTTGTATGGATTTTTATCCTCGATCAGTCTATACTCGTATAAAATTTAAGTAAAATGATCCGCTGAAAATACATTGAAGTATAATCTTAATTATACTTAAATATATATTTTCAGTACAATCAAAAGTATGATTTCCACTATACTTTAGCTCAGTACCGGTGCATCATCTTCGTCATGATCATTATTCAGTACAACCGTTTAAATAAAATCCAAGGGATCCAATGACATAAAAAACCGCCTATCTATAATATATTCCAGTATAAAGAGTCAGGAATCGATAAGAAAAAGAAACAGTTTCACACCATCATTTTCTTCCGCATACATCACACATCTTTCGTCTTTCTCAATATACCTTTTTTTTTTTTATTAAGGAAGAAGCGAGTTATCTCGGCTCGCCTCAGTCGAAACTTCGATAAGCGCGCATGGCTGTTCTCGCTTATATCACACGGACATAGACACCCACACATGTATATGCGGTATATAATACGCTATAAGGCGTTAAGGTTTTTCGCCTCTCGAGCGAGAATATACCTCGACACACACACACACATATATATATTTCGAAGCGCTAAATCGACTCGCTTTACGATCGATATTAAATGTGATACGTGTTTATGAATGCAGCGAAAACGCGCGCGCGCGCCTCTCAAGCGTCACATGATCTCAACTAGTCGTTCACTGTATATATATATTATACATACATATACATATATTATAATGTAAATTAAGAATATTTTGTTTCTCTATCTCTCTCTCTCTCTCTCTCTCTCCTCGAATCCTTGTAAACTGCGGAGCCGACGCGATTGCGCAACTCTTGTACTGTACATATAATCTTACTTTGCGGATGATGTATAATCGCGCGATTGGTAGTAATAATCGAGAAAAATTGTTGCGTGCGTTTGTGTATATGTGTGTGTGCGTGTAAGCGCCGACTCTGTTGTCAATTATTAATACTGTTATTATATAATGCGCAGAAGTGAGCGAATGAGAGAGAGAGAGAGAGAGAACGAGAGTGCGCGCGCGCAATGCCGATCGTCGTCGCTAAATTATTTTTTATACTTTTATACAAAACCACGGATTCGTTTTAAAATGTGCATATATATATATACATATATATGTATATACACCGACGACGATCGAGACCGACTCCAATTATCTTAATAAGCATTGTATATTTAATGTCATAAATCGAAGAAGATACACGTTTGTTTGTCAATGAGAGAATAAAGCTCTGTTTGGTTATTAAATCATCATCGTACTTTTTACTATATACCCTCGCTCCTCGCATATATGCATATCCCTGCATAATATAGGTTCTTTCACACCGAATAACTCGCATTATCTGCACGATATACAATTTAACCGCGCCAGGTATTATTTGAACGCGGATCGAATTTATTGGCGCCACGGCCGATTTAAATAACGATTACATCGGCCGCGTGTGTGTCGCCTTATCGCGCGATCTCTCTGTGTATAATAACGATAAGACGCGCGGCAGCTATGCGTGTGTCGCTAAGCAAATATTTTTTCAAATCTCTCCTCATATATATGTATACGATCCACGTATTATTCTTTACGAAGAAGCTAATTGCGCGATTCTTTATTTCCCCGCGCGTAGCTCCAGCGATGCAATAAATTTCCTCTTTCACTTACATAAACGCGCCATCGCGGGCCGATATATACAGGCAGCTATATAACGTGGCTAACCGCGACAACAATAAAACAAGCCAAAGCTCTTCCGCGCGAGCGCGGCGCACAAATCATCGGCTCTGGCACACGGCTCGACTCATCGGATCCTAATCTCTATGGTATATGTATATATATAACGTGCAGAGTTGAATGCGGTGGTCGCGCGCGCTCGAGCTGCATCCTAATAATGTCCGCCTGACTATATATGTAAGAATAATAATAATCGTCGCTGGATCGCCGCCAGTAAATAACGAAACGTGTCGTCGCTGCGTCCGCTATGTACATTAAGTTTATACGAGTCAATGTCAATGCCACTGTGCCGGCCGCGGATACTCAAGGATCCCCTTTTCTGCTCCAGCCTTATATATGTGTGTATATGGCAAAGTCAAACGGAAAAGTCCCGAGACCTTGTGTGCCGGTATAATAATGTAATCGGTCGCGGTGCGAACCGCAAATCCGCTCTCTATTATGTCACGTTCTCGCGCGCGCGAGCGGCTGCTGCTGCTGCTGCTGCTGCTATTGACGCAACAGGTTCATCGACTTTTCTAGACGATTTTTCTTGGATATTATAATGCGTACGCGGCGATATGTGCACACCTTTACTGCGCACTTTTCGTGTGTAACCTCATGTGTAATAGGTATTATCGCGGCTGTCGCGACTTTTGGAAACAATCTACGCGCTCGTATATCTAATAGGCTTTTCTTTTTGCGCGACGCGAAATCTATACAGTCTTTAATTTCGTCGGTTCCGAGAGACGCGTTTGCTTTGGTTTTGTAAAAATTGTATAAATTCACTATTTTCGACAGCCTCTTTTAATTATTCTTTATGGTACTTTTTATTTTCGAAGTAAAGAAACAAAATTTCTCGTGATCGTTATAATTGATTAAACACTATTTTTTACCTATTCTGAGGTTCCAGTCGTGTTTCTCAGTAAGAGAGTGATTCTCGTGATATTTTTATTTCGTACTTTTATTACTACACTTGTGTTTATTAAATAATTATTATTAATGTAATAGTAAAATAAAGTATTATGAAATAAAGCTGCAGTGTACTAATTAAATTTAAAATATATATATATATATAT
>UELU01112283.1:0-21293 GCA_900490025.1 Megastigmus dorsalis
ATATAATTAATTATATAATTAATTATATAATAATTAAAATTTAATTATATAATTAAATTTTCAAATCGGTATTAAATGAAAGAAATGGTAATCTTAAACCATAAAAAATTACTTAGTAGTATTATAAACAAAACATTTAAAGCTGCTGCTAACTCAGATATAGATGAAGTTTGAAACGACTACTGATAGAATGTGTTTCAATTTTTGTATTAAAGGTAAAATTAATTTACCTAAAGATCCTGATTATCCTCCTTAGCATTAACAGTATGTATTTGGGAATTCATTTACAAGTAGAGAATTTTAAAGAATATTGGATTATAATGCCCTTGCATAGCTTCGGTAAACGTCCTTCTGTAATACGTATGTGAACAAATATATCACAATGCATATACATTATATCCAAATACAAACGAAAATAGAAAATACGGTTAATTATTCATAATTGACATTGAAGAAGCTAATAAAAGTTGTCTTCAAAATATTTCGTATTGTTCATCACGCCATTTAAATTATTAAGATACTTTTTTAAGAAAACTTTATCCATACACTCATGCTTATAAAATGATGCATGAAATTCAAAAAGAAGAAAATAATAATCGAGCATGCAAATTTGGACTAAAATCAAGAACAGTAAAAATATTTATTATACATGACGTTCATTTAAATAAAAATCGTTATACCGAAGCTATGTATTGTCAGAGATATTTGCATATACACTAAGTTAGAAGAACCAATTAAAGTTCCCATTTTGAGTAAACATGTTGATTCTATGACATATTCACTAATGTATGAGTATATCTCCAGAACTTTTCAATTTTAAAGTATGGATAAATATTTAAAATAATTTGATAGCACATCCTCGTAACCAATATACTATAATACATACAAATATATACAAGTACATATAATACATACAAATATATACAAGTACATATAATACATACAAATATATACAAGTACATATAATACATACAAAAAAATATGGTGACTCATTTTCAAAGCTTGATAAAGTGCGTAATAAGACTGTACATTATATACAAAAAAGATTTATTTTTTCTATAAAAATTTTATTAATAATGAGAAATATTAACAAAAATTTAATGATTAGTAAACAGAAACTGAACGATTGTTTTAAAAACTAAACATTTTCGCCAATAAAAAAATTAACAATTTTTACTTTTCGAATTACATATCAAAGGTTTTGGTTTGTTTTCTTCTTTCTCTAAAAATTTTTTTTTTCTTTCAGCTTTCTCTTAGCCTTTCTCGTTTTAGGAAAATTAGTATCTTTCATTTTCCTCTACTTGGTTATGGATCAGCTTCTAAATATGCGCGTACTTGAATCTACGAAAAACGTCTATTGTAACACAAGATCGATGTTCGTATTTTTTGTACCTGAAAAGCTGGACTAAAAAGTATCTGTTTTCCGACTAGTGAGTAAAAGAAGTTTGGAACGTGCAAATAAAAAACTTTTTATGCGCGTGTTTTGTACGCCAAAAACCGCGACTATAGTAGTTAGTTTTGTCTTCTAAGATCAAAGAAGATTAGAATAAAAGCTTGTTTATTTACTATTCTTCTCACGTATGCGTCGATACTGTGAACAAATTGACAGCACATTACTTATATCAATTAATGTAGTTCACCATTATTCAGAATCCGATAATTGTTAACCGATAAATTTGTCGGTTGAAATAGTGACTTTTTTACATGAGGTTCTTATCAGCAGCCAAATTTCAAGCGCTTACAATTTTTTCTCTATTCGAGGCATACATCCCATTCTGGTGTTATTTTATAGATTACGATGTGTAGAATATGCTGCTTCATTATTATAGACTTTCTTCAGCGATTGTTAAAAGAGTTGTACCGGAAAAGTACACATTTGCCTATATGAGATTATTGTATCGTTAATATCCTTACCCTTGTAAAAAAAATTATTAGCATAATAGTTTCTTCGATCAAAAAGTTCCCGTAAGTACAGGAAAAAAAAACTTTAATCATCACATTGGCTTATCACTTTTTGACGAGGTTTTGTAGTCATAGCAGTCGTGTAGATTGCAATCAACCAAATTACCATAGTAAGTTTCAAAATATTGTATTATATAACAAATTATAACCTTAAATTATTAAATTTCTAATTTTTAATGTGACAATGTGTAAAACAACACACCATCATCAAAATGAAAAGTTCTAGAGATATTCCCATAGACTACTGATCATCTGCATGGATGTCTAATATGAAATGTGATAATAGTAATGAAAATAAAAAAAATATAACTGCATCAGAATTTTATACTTATAAACTTAGGGCCAGGGAAGGATTTAATCAATTTTTAAATTTAGGAAAAGTAACACAGCAATAGTTTGTTGATATTTGGGTAAAAATTGAATCTTCACCATTGTTCAATTCAAGAACGTTACGGCTCCGCCGTCCGTACGATCGGACTGCGCTGCATCCGCGAGCACTCGCTACCCTCTCTACCGCGGCGAGGAGGACGCAGAGCTCGCTCGGATCATCGAATGCTCAGTATGCTTCATAAGCGGCGCCTACAGAGAGGGACTTCAACGTCAAGCGCGACCACTCTAAACTCTCACAGACTTGCAATCCCTTATTGCGATACAACTGTAAACCGACTACAATAAATATTCTCAATCTCCTACAGATTTGCCGCCTTTTGATTTCGCACCTAACTAACTAACAACGATTATATTACATAAAAAATAATTAACTGCGAAACCGGAAAAGTCGTATGGGATAAGCTCGCAAGCATCTAGGAGCAAAAAACAGACGTTGCAGTACACCACTTACAGCACAAGAGGTACGCCATCACAAAAGAAGAAACAGACGACATCGCATCGCATATATCGAAAATCGAAGATATGGCTTATCGACTAAGTCTATTAGGTGAGAAAATTCCTGAGTCGATGATAATAACGAAAATTATCATGACCTTGCCCGAAAAAATAAAACAAACGCGACTTCAAACGTAACCTCAAAGTCGAAGGATACGTTAGCGAAGCATTCGGAGATAACGAATGGCTTTTAGATTCTGGTACGAGCGACCACATGTCGAAAAACAGAGAATGGTTCGCAGTCTACCAACCACTCGAAAGCCCGAAGTCGATTCTTATGGGTGATGGCGGAATACAGTACGCGTACGGAAAAGGCTGTATCAATGTGAAAATGTTTAACAGATCGGAATGGATTGAAACTCATGTAGTCAACGTACTATATGTCCCCATACTAAAATATAATTTATTTTCACAAGGTGTCACTCTGCACAAAGGGCTGAAAATGGAGTCGACAAAGACCACTTGCAATTTTACGAAGGATGGGAATACTGTTGCAGTGGGAGCACGACACGACCAATTATATATCATGTGGTTTGAGGTTATGCAGAACACTAAAGATAACATCACGCATAACGGAGCGGTCAATGTAGCACTAGCAAGAGACATGAAAGATTGGCACGAACGACTGGCACACCAAAATTATAAACACGTAAGGCAAATGTGGATCAGTATGAAATAAAAGTCACAGGTAGTCATGAACCTTTTTGTAAGGCCTGCACTCTGGGAAAGATGCATCGCCTTCCATTTAAGACCAGCCAAACAGCCACCAGTCGTAGTGGAGAGTTGGTACACGCCGACCTATGCGGGCTCATGTAGGCCAAATCCATAGAAAGATTCAGGTACTATCTGTTATTAAAGGACTATTCTTGAAGGACTCACATTTTCGCATTTTATATTTCCTCAAGAATAAGTCAGAGGTAGCACACTGGTTGAAAGATTTTATCAAAAAGTCTGAAAAAAGATGTCAAAGTGGAACGTACATACTCAGAACCGATAATGGACTGGAGTTTATCAATTCAAGCATTGATAACCTGGCTCACGAATCCGGGTTCACAGATCAGCGTACTATAGCTTACACGCCGCTGCAAAACGGAGCGGCTGAAAGGGAGAATAGGACGCTAATGGAGTCAGCGCGTACTCTCCTGAATGCCAGTGGGTTTGACCTAAAATTCTAAATATGACTGGCACGAGTAGTGTATCTGGTAAGACACCGAGCTAACTATGGCTTAACCGAAGCCCAGATCTGATTTCCCTGAAGAAGTTTGGTGAAGAGATGTTCACGCATATCCCAAAGGAGAAACGCCAAGAATTGGACGCAATGGCAATACAAGGCGTATTCGTAGGCTACGAAACGCATGCAAAAGGTTATCGAGTAGGGTACCCGGCCGAAAACAAAATAAGAGGATCAAGAGATGTTAAGTTCTCGGGATGTATGTACTCGAAAGAGCCAACTTCATCTACCGATGACATTGATACCTGACTTATTTCAGAGGAAATCCTCAACAAGAATGATCAGGAAGCCAAAGTAGTCGAAGACTGTACATGATTAACCCGAAGAACCGCAACAAACAGCAGATGAAGCTCAAAATGACGACCATGGAGATGGTGCAGCGGGATGGCAGAAGCAGCTACAAGACCCCCAACAAAACGCAGAAGAAGGGCGACGACTACGTGCCAGGAACACACTCAAACGTCCAACTCGTTATGACCACGCTGACATCGAAGGCCTAGTCGCAGCTGTCTGCGAAGAGCCCACATCACGCGAAGAAGCAGTTCAAGGAGAAAACCATTAAAAATGGATTGATGAAAGAGGAGCTGCAAGCTTTAAATAAAAATCAAGTATGGGAACTCGTACATGTACCTCCACAACAACAACTCATTGATTGCAAATGGACTTTCAAACTGAAAAGGAATGCACAAGATAAGATTGAACGTTATAAGACAAGGCTCGTAGCCAGAGGTTTCAACCAAAGAATAGGCATCGACTAAGATGTGATCTATAGCCCAGTTGCACGATTTGACTCCATCCGAGCCATTCTAACCATGGCTGCACAGGAGGACATGGAGATTCATCAATTCGACGTAAAGACAACTTTTCTTTATGGATATATAAAGGGAACCATCTACATGAATCAGCCTTTAGGATATGAAAATAACACCGGCAGGGTGTGCAAGCTAAAATGGAGCATCTACGGGCTTAAGCAATTATCTCGATGCTGGAACAAGCATTTCACTAGTATTTTGAAAAGGTTCCAACTGCAGCCAATAACAGCAGATCCCTACGTATTTATGAACAGCACCGAACAAAAAAGAATTGTATTGGCCATTTAAATAGACGTCGGTCTAGTGGTGTGCAAAAACGAAAATTTAATAGAAAAACTATTCATGGACTGATATCGAAAGCTTGATATAACGACTCACGAAGCTGAATTATTTCTCGGCCTACAGATTGAATACGAAAACGACGGATCTGTTTTCTTGCATCAACGTAATTATATACAGAAGATTCTAACAAAGTTTCGCATGGAACACGCCAATTCGGTATCTATTCCAGCTGATACTCATCAATAACTAAGCTTGTCTGCGCACCCAATCTGCAACGCCGAAGAAACGGAAGCTCCTTATCGCGAAGCTATTGGAAGCTTAATGTACCTATCAATAGCAACGAGACTGGACGTAACGTTCGTAGTGAACCTCGCTAGCAGGTATATGCAAAATCCGAATAAAATTCACTGGAACGCCGTCAAGCGCATTTTGGAATATATAAAAGGAACTAGTGATTTCGGCTTGAGAATCAGTAGCCAGAAAAACATCAATCTGTCAGTCTATAGCGATGCAGACTATGCTGGTAATTCAGAGTCTCGTCGCTTAACAACAGGCTATGTTAGCAAATTGGGACAAGGACTGATTTCCTGGTGCTGCCAGAGACAACAGGCAGTGGCACTGTCTACTGCGGACCGAGTACATGGCAGCATGTCAAGGGGCAAAAGATCTCGCTTGGCTCAAAACCCTATTAAAGGAGCTGTTGAGAGTTGAAGATGTTCATGCAACTCTATACGTAGATAATGAGAGCGTCATCAAGCTCATCAAAAACCCCGTCTTTCACAAAAGAGTAAACCATATAGATGTGCGCTACCACTATATACGCGACAAATATGAAAAAGGAGAGTTTAAACTGGAGCACGTGCCCTTGAAACTCAACTCGCTGACATCCTAACAAAACCTTTACCCTGTACAGCTTTCCAAAGGAACAGGGAAACTTTAGGAGTTCTGAATTTTCCGTCATCACAAGTATCCAAGGAATAATAAAGATGATAAGTCAAGTGAAAGTGGGAGTGTTAAAATTTACAGATTTATTGTACTCTATTTTCTTGCCGTAACTTACAGGGACACCTATACGCTTATCCGTGCTCCTTATATCCTAACCTTACCTGATATGCGTATTCTGTTCTGTTCGCGTAATACCGCTAGGCGCAACATGTAATTCTATCGCAATAAAGGAATCACAATATCTCTTGATAATCCTCAGTGAAAGTTCTTTTATTCCTGCTTAAGGGGACGTCTACCTTCACGCCCAAATTTCAGGCCTATTTTTGACGATGGATTGCAAAAAAACTACAAATGATATTGATTTAAAAATTTTTTTATTTTACTAGTTAATTCTCAAACTTGGATGTATAAAAAAAAACAATCGTTTTTGTTATTATTCAGCCCTTGACGCGTCCTTGAATGCACCACTGCCGGAGCGACGTAGTCAAACCGCTGACAAGAGATTTTAGCCTCAGATTGTTGAAACATGAAAACATTTATTTTTACGTAATGTTTACTACTTCAATTACAAGGTGACACAAGCATTTTGGAATATTTAAAAACCTGTCAAAATGGCAGCGAATTAAAAAAAATGCATTTTCGTACCATGTTTTTCGAGCTAAAAAGAACTGTAAAAAATCGAAATATTTTTTTTCAAAAAAGCTCGTGTCTACTTGTAGCGAGATGTTTTCTGAATTAGTAACAATTTACAGATTTCTAATATCTTTGATAGTTTTGTCAAAATCGTGCCAGCCGTTTTAAAAAACACTACTTTTGGAAAAACGCGTTTAAAGATAAATGATGAACGTGAAAAGTCCGCACTGGGCCGGGTTTGGGGCTCCATATCTCGTGAACCAGCATGCTTTCGATCAAATCCTTTATAGGGCATTTTTTTAGTAATATTTAGATTAGAAATATGCAAAAAATCGATATTTTCAAACCGCGGAGGTAGACGACCCTCTTAACTCAACAAATATAAAAAACATTTTTAAATCGCTCAGTATGAGCTTGTAAAGATTTTTTCATTTTTCAAATATTTTTTTCGTCTATATTATTATGAGCATTTGCATAGAATGTCTGGATTGCATCTTGTAAACACGTATAAAATGCAGCCTCTCTAAATATTTTTTTACCAGTTCCAGGTTTTTGGGCCACATATAGTTTTAATACGTCTTGAACAAAAAATTTCTTAATAATTACTCGTATCTGCTCCAATAAATCTTCTTTAGGTACTATTGTACAAATCAAGTGGCGCTTTAAATTTGTTTTTATATTTCTAATATCTAATATTATAATATCTAATAATATTTAATATTATTTACAATGTCTTTAATAAAAAATTCGAAATCATTATCTGTTTGAAGCGGGAATTCATAATGATATTTTTCTTTAAAATCATTAAATTTATAATAATTAAATGCTGTGTTTAATGTGATTGTCTGATTTTTGAAAATATTTTCAATGTCTTTGACAGTATTTTTTATATCTCTTAATGTGAATGATACATTCTTATGGATATATTCAAATATTTCCTTTTTGAATTCTGAGAAAATAAAATAAACATTAATACATACAAACTTTTATATTGATTATAATCTTTTGATAATTAATTAATTAACATTTAAGTCAGCTTTTGTTACATATTATGAATTGTAAGTATCCATATTCACTTGAGTGGATTTGCATATTTTAAGCGGTTCATCATTTGAACCAAAATCTTGTCGCTGTTTGCTGAACTTTTCATCCTCTTCATTACCCTTGAAACATTTACTAAAAAAATAAGAAATGTTATTAATTATTAATTCTTAATGTTATAATTGATAAAGCTCATAAAAGAGGATTTTATTTTTATTTTAAAGTATACTCATTGTGGCTTATCAAAGTAAATTCATAATTTTAAAATCTAAATGTACTAAAATTCTAATCTAATAATAATAATGATTATTTACTCGTATCAGTAATCTGCACTGGATCCTCTTGAAAATTATCACCGAAAGGTTCATGGGCAATAGCAGTTTCATTGCCGATGAGCAAGCTATTGATTGAAACATCTTCATCGCTTCCATTGAAATTTTCAATATATTTATACAAAGTTGGTACTGACAGTAAATCCAAAGTTATTATCTTTTGCAATACATGGGTTACTATCCGTGGTGATACTTGCACAGCTGCAGTATTTAGAGGTGTTGTTACTTGTACTTGTTATTTGCAGTAAAAAGTCCATACTTGAATATGGGATTTTACACTTTAAAGCCTTGCTCCTTAATTCGAGTATCAACAAAGTCGTGTTAATAATTGTACTTGCTACACCATCTTCTAAGTCCTCGTCGCTATTACTATCACTATCATTGACTGAGTCATCTTCAGTATCATTGTTCCTTATTGAATTTAGATGGTCATTCTGTTCTTCATTGAATTCATTAAAATATATCGAACATTTCATTGCAATATCTTTATTTGATTTATCATTCTGTGGTAGATCACAATTAATTTCACTGTGAGTAGCGCTATCAATAGAGTCTAGTTTTCTTTTACTACGAAATTTTTGCACTCTTTTATTAGTAAGCAAAAGTACTTTTTTTACATTTTCACTCATTATAAAACTGTAATTAACAATTAGTTAACAATTTATTACAAATTAGTTTGGATGCATGTAATACTTGCTCCAAAATAAGTCACATAATTTAACAAGTCATACAGCGTCGTATTTAATATTGTACGCACATGCGCAACTAGCAGCATCATTATTTGAGTGAAACAAATCGTGCGCGACCCAGGTGGGGGCACCATTACATTTTCGCTGTCGGCCATCGATGGCAACCACAGTGGGGCCATTGGTTCTGCCAGGGCAGCCCCTCTAACATTTCCAGTCGGGCTGTTAGCAAAGGACAATCTGACTGCTCCCACCACCAAAAATGCCCAAACTGCCCGACGTTTCGAGCCCACTCTGGCTCTTCCTCAGGGACTTACATATCAAATTTGATTATCTCCTTATATACCTATATCCCCTTTATTTACCCACCCCACATCCCCATATCCCTTCAACATTCCTCAACCCTATACATTAAGAAACTAAGAAAGAATGATAAAATTAAAGCAAAACATTAAAGCACTTTAATATAATACATAAAATATAAAATTATTATTTTTATTATTATTATTATAACTACTATTATTGTAACTATAGATATTAATGAACAATTATCTAAGCATTCTAAAATGTTTACTATAGTAAAATATATGATAATTAGAAATAATTAAATAAGAGTTTTCAAGAAGAATTCAATAAATTTCGCAATATTAAATACCACTATAAAAATGTTTCTTTTCAAATTTTTGACCGGATAGGTTCGACTAAAAGGATTTTGAAAGGCAAAAACATGGTGCCCATCTCATACGAATCTATTAATTTGGCAATTCGCTGCAATTTTTTGAAAATCACTATAAAAAGGTCTATTTTTAGACCTTTAAATATTCTAGCAGCTTCAGCACCTGGGGAGATAAAATTTAGCGACGTCTCATATTTTGGATCCTACTTCCATTAAAAAAATCAACGGCCAATTCTTGAATCCAGCTGCGCAGTGAATTTTAAATAATTACGAGAATGGCCCTATTTATAACATTTGATCTAACATGCATTACATTTATCTATACTAATATTTAATATTTTTGCACTGTATATGTATTATTTAATATTTTTATACTTACATGTATTACTTGTTATATGCTGTGTTTATATATTATTTATATATTCAAAATTTTACTTATATACATAATATAGACTTGTGCGATTGTAATCGTCCCATTTTACACTAAAAACATATGAAAAAATAGGGTTACAAAAAACCATTCCAAACTTACTAAAATGAATATCACAAAACCGAACTTACGGTCCTTTCTGTACTGTATTGTACCTGTTTTTGCTCAAAATTTCGTCCAAATTGCGATTTATAGTTTTCAAAAATAAGGGGTTTTGAATGTAACGGTTTTCGAAAAAATGGTCAACATTAAATTCAGATATTTTATCTCCACTCCACCTTTTGAGGCAAATAAAATTGAAAATTAATGATCTCTACAAGACAAATAAAGAGATGTACTAGAGTTAATTGCAATGCAATTTGGAGCAAATATAGGCATCTAAACATAGCCTAAAAATGAAAAAATTCACCGTTTTTATAGAGCACTTTATAATCAGTGTAATCAAAGATACAAACTAAAATTTTTTTTTAGAAAGTACTTAGAAAAGCGAAGAAAAGGGATCTGCTGCGTTAAAAACTCTTATTTTGACGATACCCTGTATTTTTTCAAAAAATGTCTAAAATGGTCTATTTTCAGTCTCGAAAAATTCTAGTAGCTTAACATTTGCACCTAGTGAGCTAAAATTTAGTAACGAATTCTTTTTTGGTACTTACTTTCATATCAAAAATCGGCAGCAAAATTCTCCAATCCAGCTGCGCAGTGACTTTTAAAAAACTAGGAGAATGACTCATGTATACTATGTGTACTTAACCTAGATAGAGAATAACTATTTGTATAAATAGGCAAATTCTGGTATTTCTGGGACGATTTTTAGTATGCATTGTTACTTTCTGGGATAAATGCGTCTTTCTGGAGATCCCAGAAAAAAAATAGATGGATTATCATGTTCTGGGATATTTTGATGCATATCAAAATATTTCATTAGTAACATTTTCGTGTTTTAATACATAATAGCGACCGGAAATAGAAGCGGGCGCCGCAGGCGAACATCATTGGGACCGGGGGTTATGGGGTTTTAGTTTATTATATAATTGGCACAACTTTCATTTCGTAAAAACCCAGCCGTTATGAACAATCTTTTAAGAATCCCAGAATCACGCGCATACGCATATATATATGATATATATACATATTCTGTACGTGGGATTCTTTTAGAATGGGAAGGGGAGTAACGATGATCGAAAGATGAAAACAAAAAAGGGTGATTTTATTCATATAATTTTGATTTTTATATCCTGAGCTCTGAAAACAGTAAAAAATGCATATGAGGTAGCCTCCTTTCTTGAAATTCTAGAACATATGTATAAGCAATACATTTTTCGTACCTACCTTTTTTAATTAGTAATTCCTAAAATGCTTTAACTTTTTATGGAATACATTAGCAATTATAACAGTTCTATTAAGAACTTCTTCGTTATTTTCTATGTTATCAATTATTTCGTTTCATCGTTCAACTAATATGGAAAATGAATTTCAAGAAGAATTTCTCAACAATGAAATAAATGTTGACAACCTTTTTAGACTAAACAATCATCTAAATAACGATAAAGAATACATTATATGCATAAATATTAGAAGTCTAAATGCAAATTATAATAAATTATTAGTATTTTTAAATAATCTAGAAGTAAAACCAAATATCATTGTTTGTACTAAAACTTGGAATCTAAAACATCACGAATTTTTCAATATTCCTAAATATAAGATGTATTATAACAATAGCAAAATTAATAAATCAGATGGCGTAGCAGTATACATTATCGAGGACTTAAGTGAAATAACAGAAATGATTCAAATCAACAAACTTAAAATAATAAACTCAAAAATTATATTACTTCAACAATACTGAAATAGTAATATCAGCAATCTACCGATCACATGACATACACAAAACTGATTTCGTAATGAACATCAAGAAACTACTGAAGCATAATAAAAAAATCAAAAACAGTATTTTAATAGGAGATTTTAATCTCGGCATAAAAGTGCAAGATATCATAAATCAAGAATTTCTTCAAGAGTTATTAATGATCGGATACTGTCCCGGAATTACTAGCATAACCAGACCTTCTAACATAAATAACAACAATGGAACATGTATTGATCAATTCTTTATCAAAATTGACAAACTAAATTACAAAAACTGTGTTCTGAAAATACCTTTCAATGATCATTATCCAATAATGATGTCCTTGAAGGGTATAAAAAAGAATAACAGCAAAGTCACTGCCAAAAAAATAAACTACAACAAACTAAATAGAGAAGCTGCAAAAATCAATTGGTTAGATGAAACATTAAGTACAGATCCTAATTTTGCTTTAAACAATTTAATAAAAAAAATCAAATTTTGTATAAATAGTGCAGAATACGAAAATAAAAATAACAATATGAAACCAAGAAAAAATTAGATAACAAAAGCAATAGTAATTTCATGCCGAAACAAAGAAAAGCTATATAACAGCTGGAAAAAGGATCCAAATAACAAAAATAAGAAAGAAAGTTATACAAATTATTTAAAAATATTAAATAAGTTAATAAATAAAGCTAAAGAAGATTATGACAAAAAACAAATATAATCAAACCATAATAATATAAAAAATCAATGGAAAATAATAAACAACATATTGGGCAAAAGCACAAAAAAGAACAATAACATAAATTACATTACATATAACAACAACAAAATTAACAATCCATTAGAAATTGCTGAAAATATGAATAAATACTTTACTAATGTTGGTAATCAATTAAGCAACAAGATAAATACACCACCCAATATGAACATCAAACTACCTCCAATGAATGAAAAGAGTATGTTTTTACATCTTACAAATTATCAAGAAATACAGAAAATATTGTGCAAAATGAAAAATAAAAATGGAGGAGTTGACGGCATAAATTTTCAAACATTAAAAATTTTAGCAACAAATATCAGCCAACCACTAGCAAACATTTTTAACTTATGCATTAAACAAGGAATATTTCCGGACGAATTAAAAGCTGCAGAAATAATACCTATACACAAATCTAAAGACAAACATTTGACAACGAATTATAGACCAACATCATTAATCTCCAATATTGCTAAGGTATTTCAAAAACTACTATACAAAAGAATAGCAAATTTTTTTAACAAATGTAACCTATTTTCTAAGAAACAGTTCGGGTTTAGGAAAACCATAGGCACTAAAGACGCACTAAATGAAATAACAAATTTAATATACAAACAACTAGATTCAAGTAACCCAATTGCAATCACCTTCCAGAATCTCGACAAAGCTTTTGACACAGTGGATGACAAAATCCTATTATTACACAAACTTTACAACTATGGAACAAGAGGAAAGACATACAACTTAATAAAAAGCTATTTGAACAATAGGAAGCAGAAAGTTACAATCAAAGATCAAAGCAGCAATTATGTAAAGGTAAACATCGGAGTTCCGCAAGGAACCTATCTTGGACCACTATTATTTATTATTTACATAAATGATATGTTAACGACTGCACCAGAAAACACAATCTTATCATATGCTGACGACACAGCAGTAATAATTACAGGAAAAAACTGGAAAGAAGTCGAAACCAAAATGAACCAAATTTTGCAAAAATTAGCTACTTGGTTGGCATTGAATAAATTGTCATTAAACACTGATAAAACAGTTTATATGGAATTTGGAAATAATTGCAACAGTACACCAAAAAATCTGAATACTAAAATTCAAGGAATTACAATAAACATAGTTGATCACACAAAATATCTAGGTGTTATTTTCGACAGCAATATGAAATGGGATATACGTACTAGCAACATCTATAACAACACAAAATACTTAATATTTATTTTTTACAAACTGAAAAGAATCATGTCCATAGAAAATTTAAAAATGCTCTACTAGCACTTTTTCACAGCAAAACATCATATGGGATTTTAGCCTGGGGAGGTGCATATGCTGGAAGAACCAGATGTATTCAGAACCTTCAAATTAGACCACTAAAATTAGTTAACAAAAACAGCTTCATAGCAGATAATAACCCATTAAACATGGAACAAACTTGTACTTTAGAATCACTAGTCTACCACAACAAAGATCTACAAGAAATGTATATAGGATCGGATAAAATAACTAGAAACAAAAGCATACAAATCCCTAGAAAATTCAGAAATATAAGCATGAAAAATAGTTACATCAGAGCGTTAACAAATTTTAACAAACTACCAAGCGAACTGAAGACATAATGGATAAAATGGATAAAATTGATTGCAACAAAATAAAAAATCTTGTACAACACTCACTTAAGCAACTTATTCAAAATATTAAACTAACTCATCCCACATTGGAAGTCCATGGGGATGAGCTAACAGATGAAAAAATAACACTAGACATAAGAACTTACATTTGTGCACACGGAAAATGCAAACTACACTACAATCGTTCTCATCGCCGAATGTCTAATTATATCTAGAAGAAGATACAAAGTACTAATACGGAAGTCATTAAACACACAATAAACACAGCAGAAGAAATCATTAAAATCATAAATAGTCAAAAACAAGACACAAAAACAACCCAACCACAATCCAATATATATTGTGACTCCTGTAATTATCCGAAAGTAGAAGGAATTAAACACATACATTTCATTAAAGAAACAATAATTACAAATCAAAATAAAAATATTTTACAGTTCAGACCAATAGAAGAGTTAATTGACAAGATAAATAATATGGCTGAAATAAATAATTGAAAAACACAAACCAGAAAACCATCAAATGCTCCGGGACTTCAAAACATAAATTTAAATAATATTAGAATGACATATGGAGACATTAACTACTTAGGATCTAACAAAGCAATGTTGTACTTCGATAGAGGAATAAGAGGGATACAACAATATACAAACTCCATGTAGCTACATCTACAACCAAAACACAAAGACCTAATAGTCCTGGATGAAATAGTCTTCACGGCACCTTGAAAATGTGATTCTAGTAAATAACATGAAAGGATGTTTCCACACTACAGAGAAACACATGCAGTTGGACTCACATGTCCAGCAATGCTTAACAAAATGGAAAGAATTATTTTTGCAAGAGATAAGAACGCTACAACACACAAATTTACAACAGCAAGAGCCATGCTTACAAGATATTGGAGATAGAAGAATAAATAAGGGATTAATTTCTATCTTGCTTGATCTAATAACTCTAGCTATTAGAAACAAGTGGGATGGAAATGCAATATAAACCAAATTTGGTTATTAGTTATTTAGTTTTATTTTAGTTATAATTTTGTAAACCGGACTGGCGAACAGGAAGAAATTCCTCTGCTGGGTTACTTTTGTAATCTACTTATACTATTATTACTTTGTAATTTTATGTACTATTCTCTGGTTAAATAAATAAATAAATAAATAAAATAAATAAATAAAATAAATTTAGGATTGTATGACAATTTAATAAATAAATCAGGTTATTAAATTGAACAGGAGTCATATAACATATAAAGTTTTGTTTCAAAGCACGATGTGTTATGGAAAATTTGGGAGTAATATTACGTTTTCCCAATTTTAAGATTTTTATTTACAGACTTTGTATATATATTATCCATTAATTCCTTGTATAAATCAGATCCAGTTGATTTTTTAAATCTTACTGATTTTTCTGAAACTTTCGGAAGTAGTTTTTGTTACCTAAAAATGAAGTTTAGAACCAATTTTAGCGACCAATGGGCCCAATCTTTAATGATAACCGCTATTCAAGCCTAATACGCGAAAATTCATACAGTTGTTTCATGCTTTACAGGTTAGTGACTAAATAAAATTGTTGGAGTTGAGGTTTGATGCCAAGCAACAAAACACCGATTAATTATAAAAAGAAAGATTTATTTTAATTAAATATAAAGTTGTATTTAGAGAGGAACGAGGTGCAGGGCGTCCTTCCTTCACGGCAGTTGAGCGGAGAGAGAGAGAGAAAGAGATAGATGGTGGTGGTGGTAGCGTCGTTTCGCGTAGAGACAGTCCACTGCGCACTCCGCTAGCGCCCTCTCTCCCGGAGAGCAAGCACTCTTGATAAGTTGCGTGGGCACGAAGCGCCTCAGCCCAACATTCCCTCCATTCGTTCCTGCGCATCTTCTAGCATCTAGTTAGTCTTAGGTTCTGAAAATCAAATAGACGATCTTATATATAGATATATATATATATGTATGTTTATTTTGTTATTTTTTAATGAATAAATTTAATCTAATATTCATTCAGTCTAAGTTTCTAAGTTCACAATTTTGTTTCTAAGATATTTGTGCGCATCAGAGGGGAGAGGTTTGGTCATGATGTCTGCTACATTTTCCTTGGTAGATATCCATCTAACTATCACTTTTCCTTCTAATACACATGATTTTATATAATTACCATAAGTGATTGCCATGTGACTTTTACTTCCAGTTCTTTCTCTATTTTCTAAATTCTCTCTAATTGAATCTAGCTTGTCATCAAAGTTTTTAAGTTTGTGACTTCCGTCCATCTGTGTGCAGTCTCCAGCTGACTTGTTGTCACACCATATGGTTACTGGATACAAGGTCTTTCCAATCATGTCTCTAATTGCTTTGTCTAGAGACACCAACTCTTGACAAGCTTCGCTCATAGCCAGGTATTCCGCTTAGCAAGTGGACAATGTAACGTATGATTGTTTGTGGCTCCTCCACATAATTGGGTCGCCAAACAATTTTATGACATAACCACTAGTTGACGACGAATCAGATTGATCTCTGAAACTTGCGTCTGTCATAGCTTCTAAATTTTCCTCTTTGGCTTTATATATCAAACCGAGATTTGAGGTTCCTCTAAGATATCGAAATATTCTCTTTACTTCTTTCCAATCGTCTTCAGTTGCATCTAGTTGTCTCCTGGACAAGTAATTGACTGCGAAAGCTATGTCGGGTCTTGTCGCATTTGCTAAGTATAGCAAGCTTCCTATAGCTTCTCTATACGGTGCCTTGGGTTTTCTTCTTGTTTCTTCTAATTCTTTATTTGCCTTTAACTCTCGACTCTTAACCTGTCTAGTTACCATGGGTGATCTTTGAGCGTTACATTCTTTCATATTGAATCTTTCTAGGATCTTTTCAATATAATCTGTTTGTTTTAAACTTAAAATCTTATTCTGTCTATCTCTCTTTATTTTCATTCCTATAAAACTATCCGGTTCTCCCAAGTCCTTCATATTAAATGCAAGACTTAATTTCCTCTTAATCTCTTCTAGTTTGAGCTTGTCGTTGCCTGCTAATAGTATATCATCTACATATAGAATTAATAAGACAATTTTGCCAACTTTTCTCCACGTAAATAAACATGGTTCGTTTATGTCTTTCTCTAGTCCTAGTCTTAATGCTTCTTCTGAAAATCTGACATTCCATCGTTTTGGACTTATTCTTAGGCCATTCACAGCTTTCTGCAATTTGCACACTTTTGTTCTTCTATTTTCAGTGTAATATTCCAAGCCATCTGGAATTTCCATGTAGATTTCTTCTTTTAGTGTTCCGTTGAGAAATGCGGTTTTGCGTCCATCTGTGTTACGTCTAAGTCATATTTATTTATTACAGCTAACACTGCTCTAATTACTGCTAGTCTGGAAACTGGGGCATATGTCTCTTTTAGTTCATATTCGTTTCTATCTTTAAATCCTCTATTTACGAGTCTGCCCTTGAACACAGTTTTTCCATTCTCATCGTTCGATTCAAACATCGTTTTCTTTCATCGACTTAATTTCTTGATTTGATTGCTTCTAGCCATTTGGATTTATCTTCTGATTTCATAGCTTCCACATAGGATGTCGGATCTCTATTAACCGAGGCTAAGAAAATATGACTTTCTTCGTCTTTTAAGTAATTGTCATTTTCTTTTCCTGTCCTTGTGTAGCTTGTATATTCTATTTTATTTTCTCTGTGTACTTATCTTGCTTCTATATATTTTTCTCTATTTTCTTTTGTTTTTGCTTCTCTTCTAAGGTCTTATTTTCTTTAGTTTTTGCTTTTCTTTTCTTTGGCTTCTCTGCCTCTAATTTGTTTTTCTCTGATATTTTTCTAATTCATTTATTTCTCCTTGTTTTTCTTCTTCTACTTGATTATAGTCTAATTCTGGATTTTGTTTATAGATATCTTTATATATTATCTTTTCATTACATCTAACATGTCTGGTATGTATGAATTTCTTTGATTGAGGATGCCAAAGTACATAACCAGTAGGAGTGTATCCTACCATCACAGCTTTAATAGCTCTCTCTGAGAACTTTGTTTCTTTTATTGGAATTTTAGCATACGCTATGCACCCAAACCTTCTAATTTTGTCTAGGTGTGATTTCATTTTAGGAATTATCCTGTTTAATGGGGTGTCAAAGTTTAGCGACTTATGCGGAGTTCTATTGTATAAATAGACTGCTACTTCTAATGCTAAGATCCACATACTCTCCGGTAGGCCTGAGTCAATCATTAAGGTTCTAATTTTATTTTGTAATGACTTGTTAAATCTTTCAGCTGTTCCGTTTAGTTTAGGTGTGTGTGGTGGTGCAAGATTGTTTTCAATCTTTTCTCTCTTTATAATTTCTAAGAATTTTTCTCCTAAGAATTCTGTTCCATTGTCGCTTCTAATGTAGCACTCTTTTTCGTCTTTTTCTAGTAAGTTTCTAGTCGTTACTAGGGACTTTTGGAGACAATGTCCAGCTTCGTTTTTGTGTTGTACAGAGTATGCTTTTGCAAACTTTGTATAGTCGTCTATGAATACTATTATAAATCTATTTTGGCCTGGAAATGATGCTGGTTTTATTGGTCCCATTGTATCGGTGTGTATTATTTCTAAAGGTTTTGATGCTCTGGCAAAGATGGAAAAACAACCCTTCTTTCTTCTAAGAAGAGTTGTTTTTCCATCTTTGCCAGGATGCATACTTCGCAATCCAGTATTGATTTTTCAAATTTAATATCTTTTAATCTTTCCTCTAATTTTTGCATTCTTTTGAGATAACCTAGGGAGACGTGTCCTAGTTTTATGTGCCATAACATTCCTTCATCTATTTCGTTTTCACCTTTGTTTTTGGTTATTTCATCATGATTTGTAAATTCTAAGAGTTCACTTGGTTCCATTTCTTCTAGATTGTGTATTTTTCTGTTTAATGTATTTTCATCTAAGTCAAAATCGCTTATTTGAGAATATCTATTAATTTGGTTTTCTTGAGTGAGTTCTTTCACTTTCTCCCTCCCAATCTCAGACGGTATATCTTTCAGTTTATCTATATTCTCGTTTTCTTCTAGGTCTAAAAAATCTGTTTGAGATTGATTTACAAACTCATCTATGGAAACCAGTCTGGCTATGCCTGAGTATTTTTCAAATTCTTTATTCTTGTTAATCTTATCTAAGTTACATTTTTCCACGTCTAACGATATTAACCAATTGGGTTTTTTCATATTTCCCGGTTAGATATTCTATACCAGTGTTTTTATCAAATATTTTTAATATTTCATCGTCTAAGTATATTCCTAACCCTACCTCTGCGAATCTTCTAAGAGATATTAGGTTGTCTGCTATATCTTCAGCTGATATGACATTTGTTAATTTAATTGTTTTATTATTTTTTGTGTTTGATTTTAAAAATAGATTCCCTTTTCCATCTATCTCTATATTTGCTGACTCATTCTTATTTGCACTTCTAATTACTTCATCTGTACATCTTTTGAAGTTACTTAATATTATGCCTTTATTGACTATATGGTCAGTGGCGCCTGAGTCGGCAATGAAAGTAATTTTATTTAGTGATTTTAATTGATTCGATTTTATACCTGTTAGGTGTGCCTTTGCTCCTTGTTTGAAAGTCGTTTGATGCCTTTCTTGAACGTTGGTTCTAGATCTCTTAAATACTCTTCCTCTAAAATTGCCCCTAATTCCACCTCTTGTGTTGTTAGTTCTAATCCTATCGTGTTCCCTACTTTTGCTTTCAATATTCTTATCTCTACCCTCTTTACTTCTAGTCTTAAAGTTATCAACTTTGTAATCTTTATTTACCAACCTTCTATTTTTATTGGGGCAATCATTGCCCTTATGATTCTTTATGGCCTGACAATAATAACAGAACCACATACCGTGGGCTGCAAAGTGGCTGTCCGTGGCCACATGACCTGCTGCATTGCATCTAAAGCATCGGGAATGAATAGTGGTTTCCCTTTGCGCTAGGCTCGCTTTTGCTCCTCTATCGTCATTCTTCTTTTCTGCTTCTAACTGTAACAGAAATGATTTTATTTCTTCTAATGTCATTTCTTTGTTGTCCGTCTGTCTTCTAATTAAATTCGCTGACCTAAAGTCTGCATTTACTCCTGACACTGCTTGATAGAAAGCTGACCTCTTTTCCTCATCTGTCAGAGGTACAATTTTTTCACAATTTTCATATTCTCTTATAATATTTTCGAACCTTTCACAAAATTCGCTTACTTTTTCTTTACTATTCATATTTAATCTATACAATTGTGTTCTGACAGATGAGGCAGTTACATTGGACTCTATTCTTCTAACTTCTTTAATCTTTAATAGTATTTCCTTTGGATCTTTAATATTCAAAATTTTCTTGTGATAGTATTGATCAAGATGGTTGATAATTATATCTCTAACTATTGAATTTTTCTTCTCTAACTCTTTTCTAGTCATATTTTCGTCTATATGTATATTATCGTCTATTATATCTGCTAGGTCCTTAGCTCTCAGTTCTGAATTTAAATAATCTAACCAAACGTTTAGCGTCATTTTTTGTGTTAGTCTATAGTCTCTTTTTACGTTGATTTTAGTTTTTTTATTGTTCGCTTCTAGAGTCTGTATAGAATTTTTGAATGTCTCATTTAATTCACCTATGATCCCTAATTGTACGTTCGTATCATAGTTTTCTGTCTCGTCTATAGTATCGTCCTCGTCATTTATATTTTCTTCTGTAGTTCTATTGGTGGAATTAGCATTCGGTGTACTCACTTCTAATCTGTAATCTTTCCTTCTCTATTTGTTGCTTATTCAGCTCTGCCTGCATTCTCAGGGTCTCCTGCATGCTGGCCAACATTTCCATTTGAGTTTTCTGTCTTGTATCGC
The DNA here is from genome assembly GCA_900490025.1 of Megastigmus dorsalis. Lineage (NCBI taxonomy): Eukaryota > Metazoa > Arthropoda > Insecta > Hymenoptera > Megastigmidae > Megastigmus > Megastigmus dorsalis. Next base: position 21,025 of record UELU01112283.1, read on the forward strand.
CTGCAGAACTGATACTATTGACATCTTTGCCCTCAAAGTTGGAGGTAACGAAGGAGGCGTATATGATTGATACTTCTTCTCCTGGAGTTGCTGTAGCGTTGGGCTTTGTTGTTGTTCTTCTAAAATAATTTTGTAAACAATATTCTTAATCAAATGTTTGGATTTTATTTATTTATTTTTTTTTATTTATAAAAGTACATCTTATTTTAAAAAAAATTGCTCTTTATTTTTGTATATTTATATAAATACACACACATATATATATATAT
>UELU01112291.1:0-13321 GCA_900490025.1 Megastigmus dorsalis
ATATATATATATATAATGTACTGTTCAGCGTGTTAGTTTTCGTCATCTCCGTTCGGTTAATACGTGCACAGGGAGAGATCTTTTATATATATATATATTTTTTTTATCATTATCATTATTATTTTATTTTTTTTTGCATTAAACGCGAAGTGGACTAAGGACGAGTAAGACATACACAAAGTCTCCCTTCGCACGTACGAGATTCGAGGATTCATTATTTTTTTTTTCCACATTTTCCTTTTCACGTCTTTTGTCTGTTTATATATATATATATATATAATTCATGCCTGCAACATCGTCATTTTCAGTTAATATCCTGCTTTCGCGACTTTTACTTTCGTCCCAATTGTCCTATGAAACAGGCATGCAGTTCGTAGGTGTATGTGAATATTTTATGCGCATGAAAGAGAGAAGGTTTTTTTTTTAAATGTTTTCTTAAGCTTTTTTTTATGTTTTTGTTGATTCTTATTTCGAAGAGTGTTGTATGCGTGTTTATGAGAGAGTTTTTGACGCATCCATTGCGTATATATCCTTCGAGTTCATTAGATTCTTAGAGCTAGTCCATGACGAACCGCGACGAGCGTAATAAGGTTTAGTTACTGCTTTTTTTTTTGTTTTGCTTCGTATCCTCGAGCTTACGCCTCGCATATTCATACATATAAGATCAATTGCATATATGTATACGTCCCGTTGCTGTGGATGCTGCCTTTGGACTCGATGAGCGTTGATAGGTTGTTGCTGCTTTGTTTGGTTTGTTTGTTTTTTTTTTTTGTTTTATTTTGTTTCTAGTGTCCGGGAAGAGACGAGCGATGTTTGGTATTATTTGTGGCTTTGGCAACCGCTGTGGACTTGGGTATCGCCAATGTTACCTGCGGTGATTCAAATGACGATTAGTTTTCGGGATGGCTTAGGTGCAAAACTGTCTACGACTATATAGGTAATATATGCACTGACTATATTTGTGTTTTTTTTTTATTGGAAAGACTCTGTTGACTTTTCTACTTGAGCTGTAAAAATCCGACAAATTGTTTTCTTTTTTTGTATTTTCGAAATTAAATATTTCTCAGCTGACAGATTCGGACGACAAAAGTATGAATGCACGCGCGCGCGCGTCTTACCACACTCGACGTTATCTACTTAAAAAATTTATGCACACTCGCATGTTTTGCATACATTTAAAATGTGCGAGATTCTCTTGAAAGATTTAATCAAAATGGTAGAGGGAAGCCAAAAACAAAAGGCGCGTTGAAAGAAAAAAAAAAAGTGGCGTTGGTATAACCCACCGTGATTGAGACTAGTGCGGGGCTCACGAGTGGGGCTGCTGCGATGTGCCTGGGCGTTGCTGCTGCGTCTCGTCGGCTGCCGCCGGTGTGACCGCCGCGGATCCCGCGCTCGAGGCCGAGGGCGACTGGGCTCCCGAGGCCGCGGCATTCTCGGTCGCGCTTACACCGGGCCTCTCCTCCGTGGCCGGTGTTGGCGGTGCGTCCCTCCGTGGCGGCATCCTCTCGTTTATCGCATCCAGGCCCTTAGCCTCGGCGAACGACCTAATCTTGTGATTAGGCGAAAAGCCTTGAAGCGCTGGAAATCAGACACGCGACGCACACACGCCCATTGGTATTCATCGCTTTAGCTTTCGGGAGTTGAAGAAGTCTCGCTATATACGCTCGGTTGGATTGCGACGGGAGCTAATCGAGCTGCACGTTAATTTTCGCCAATTCTTCGTGTAGCTCCTTGCCATGTCAACCCGTGGAACGAGCCCCGGTTATTATATCCAATTTCCGTAACGCGTTAATTTCTCGCTGCACGAGCGCGTAATGATGACTAATTCAAATTGTCGCGTATGCACAGCGGACCGGCCGCGATAGCATCTGCGAGATTTAAAAATATAATACACGCCGCCTGAAGCAAAACAGTCGTTGAAACGCGATACTTGTACGATTGTCGTATATATATATATGTATCCATTTCATTGTAAATTACCGCGACTATAAAATCCAACGGATATCTCGGCTTTCATTTCGCGGGCGATAAAAAAAAAATAAGCGCGCAATAGAGATGTTTCGTGCAATTAAAATCATTGTATGACGCTCGTGTCACAGGCGGGTTTCGGTCGAACTATGGCTAGATCGGAGCGTGAATAATTTTTAATCGCTCCCAAATTATGGCTGCGTATTAGGTATTACAATACTTACCATTCTTCAAGGATGTCTTTCCACCGGAAAGTGCACCGAGTGGCAGAGCACCGGTCGGCGTCAATCCCTTCAGTTGCAATACACTCTCGCTCTCCTCTCTGATGCGTGTACGGCCAAGTGAACATGTAGCAAAAGAAAACAGAGAGAGTGAGTGAAAAATCTATAATAGGTGAGTATATAGGAGCTGGATAAACATTTGGCGCACGCGACATTTACATCTGTCACGACGTTTGACTTTATTATGCATCGAGTGGGGCGAATTCGTATACACGAACGATACGAGTATACATAGGCACGACATAAGTACAATTAATAACTACATTTTTTTTTCATGTACATTCGATAAATGCAAAGATCTACAAATGCAGATTATTTTTACTATGGGTTATGTAAATTAAAACCGATCGTTCGTATACAGATTTCCATAGCATTCCTTTACAGCCGGTGTAATTTGATTTTGTATTTTCAGTAAAATCAATTCGGATATCAAAAAAAAAGAACCATCGATTCGTAAGAAACTGAAAATTTATTCCGATTCGTAACGGTACATTTCCGAAAATCGCAGTAAAAAATTCCGAGTCTTTTCCCGAAAATACATATAGCCCTTATGTAGAAACTGTCTGAGCCTATAAAGTATCACAAGATTACAATATCCAGGGTCAATCGGCCTGGCCATCCTATTTTCCCCATTTTATCCGTGCACAAATTTTCAATCGGATTGTCATAAGCGACAGAAAAAAAAAACTAACTTCTCTTTCCCCGGTAACTTGTAATATATGCATAACAATGTGACCCGCGGCATAGAGACAAAGAGAGAGAGAGAGAGAGAGAGAGAGAGATAGATAAGAGGGGTCAGTACATACACGTACAAGCGTTATACATATATGCATTGGCAAATGCTCACTGACCTGAGCACAGAGAAGACGCGTGCCATTTTGCCGATGGCTCTGATCTTGTTCCGTATAACTTCCTTGCGTAGATTGGCTGCTGCACCTACAAAGATCCCAACAGACTCGTTATTGCCTTCACTCGGTTTTGCATAAACTCGCATTATCATCATCTTTATGCATGTGTGTGCGTGTATCTGTGCGTGTGTGTGCGTGTGTGTGTGTGTGTGTGTGTACATATATACATCCTCTTATATTAATACGGAAAATTCTTATGTATATATATTATAAGGCGTGAAGCAGTGTCGACGACAGACACTCCGCGGCGGCCTTGATGCCGCCTAGGCAGCGAATATTGCACTTATAGCGAAGCGACAGCAGCAGCAGCAGCAGCATTCCGCTAAAGCAAATTCATAAAGCTGTCATTTTTCACAGCTCGCTCGAAGCTCGATTTTCTTCGCCTATATAACGCACTGGGCAAAAAAGCTTATCTCTCTTCGTAAGTTAACGAGCTCGTGCTTTTTCACTCAGCGTATATACTTTCACTTGCAGCAAAAAAAAAAACAAAAAAACAAAAAAGAAGAAGAAGCATACATCAATGCATAAAGCGTTAAAGCACTATTCGGATAAAGTACTGGTGTGTTATAGGTAGATCGTTCGTTGGCAAGAGCCGTCGGTATAAAAGATTGGAGTTTCGCGAGGAATTCGCAGTCCCGTCATTGAGCGCGCGCGCGAGACACAAATATTTTAACAGACGGAGAGAACGAGCGGCCTCAGCGCGAGAAACACCACGGATGCATGGTAATGCACGCTGCGCTTACTCGCGTTAAGTTTCGCTTCGTTAAGTCGCTCGGGTCGCGCGGCTATACGACGAGTCGACGGAGGCGAGCAGCGAGATTCAGCATCTTATTTGCGCCGATGATGCGCGCCGCGCTCGTAAAAAAAAAAACACTGCATATCTAATATTATATATATATACGACTCGTGCGCGCGCGTCTCGAATACACGTGGAGAATTCGGAAAAATTAGGTCTCGAGGCAATCGCGACGTTCTGCGCGTTGAAAAATGTCATTTTGAAACTGTATGAAGACTGGCATTAGTTCGATCCGATGTTTGCGCCCCGCGAGCAAAGGATTTCAATTTCAAATTACGGACTGCGCCGCCAACGAACGCGGCGTCTACAATGGAAGGGAATCGCGCTCAACGATTTTTCGATAATTATCAATTCGCAAACGGAATTTCGCAGTTCGTAGGAAAGTATGTAATAGGATTAGATAAGCGTTGTGCGCGCCTTTCGACTGAAATTTGTGCGTATTGCAACGCGTCATAAAAGGTTTTCTTTTTTTTAAATCAACGCAACGTATCTTCAAGCACGATCAGAATACAGCGGCTGCGCGTCGACGAAAAAAAAAAGTCCTATGTACCAATTAGATGGGAAATAAAAGCGGAACAAACGTGTGCGAGCATCAGTCTCGAGCTACAATACGAGCGTATATTTACATTCGCCGATGTTCTCGCGCGCATTAAACATTTTCGCTCTGCAGCGCGCGACAAAAGCAAGCGCTCCAATTCGTTTGCGCGCCTGCACAGACATTTATTTGTTGTTATATATATATATATATATATGTGTGCGTGTGTGTGTATGTACATAAGCGAGGCACATTAGAAGCTGTATACACAAGTAAATAAACGCGTGCATATATCACACACACACGTTCTTTTCTCTGCTGTTTTTCTTTTTTTTTTCACTCTTTTCTATACATTCATAATATATGCGTAAAAGCACTTGAGCATGCACATGCGGGGGTTCGTCGTAGTCGTCGTCGCTGTTTTTTTTTCCTCTCTCTCTCCTTCTTGTATTCCACTGCGACGGAAATACATCATCTCGACGACTTTCAAGATTTAATGGAACGGGGGTTGATGCTGTACACTCGCTGCACTTGTCTGATTCAATGTAACTCGGTATTTATTTGACACTTTTTGACATTTGCTTTTTATTTGCACAATCGCGCGTGCACATTCAATTTGCAGTACCTTCAAAGATGTACCAAAATTCGTTCTAAAATCTCAACAGATGATTATATATATAGTTTGAATTGATCGAGGTAGAAATATTTCACTGTTTAAACAATTTAAATTTGATTAATGTTGCTATTGTTCTTTTTTGATTTCCAAATGCAAACGCAAAAACACTCGTCTCCATTGCAGAATCGATCAGCGAAACAAACATCGATTGATCCGTTACACAAATAAATTCAACGAAATTCGTTATGTATCAAACAAGAACAATGAGATATATACGCAGCATCTGTGCTTGAATCTAACGGAGCATGGGCAATAAAAAACTTTTTTTTTTTTCATTTTGCAAAACGCGGATATCCAAAAAGCTATTCGTTCGGGAAGAGCATTTTCTCTTTTTACATCTATAGTCGCGCGTATAATAATCATGTAAAGAATTGATCATTGATATGATTTGAAATTCAAGACTCGAAATCGAGAGAGAATGGGAATATCGCCTAAGAAAATACGCGCACTGATCGCCGTTATCGCCGCGTAATTGGGGAATGACACTCGTGCAGCTACTAATACGTATATATATGTAAAACACGTTCATGCAAATTTTTTGCTTTTGTATATCAGCTCTACGCGCACACTTTATATTTTGTTTCGTTACGCGAGGTGAAACATTTTCATCCGTTTGTTTGTTTGTTTGGTTCCACCTGTCGACGGTAACGATCTATTTCATGATTTCGAAATCCACTTTTTTAATCGAATTAATAAACAAACAAGGTCGGAAAACACTCAGGGACACACTACACATAGATTTTTTTTTGATCGACCGCGTTCAAACAATAAAGAATTATATTGTTTTTGGTTCAGAAAGGTGTATACCTTTATAATACATTCAAGAATAAAAGTTGGGATTGAGTCGCGAATGTGTTTTTTTTTTACATTCGTGGTCCATTAGTGACTATAGGCATATGTAAAAATAACGTGCTCTACTTATCAATTGTGTCCTTCTCGTAAGGAGAGACATACACTACGTGCACTAAAAAAAAACGGTTTCTATTTTCATCGAATGGATCGTTTCGTTGCCAATTTTCTTTCAAATCATTTCCAAAGGAAAATCTTTCTAATTTAGCATCCTTTTGTAAAGCAGCTAAAGCAAACGATAATTTCATTCGTTGACAAAAGGATCATTCTCCGAAAGTGAATCCTTACACCCTCGAGTGGCTCGACTCTCATATAAGTGTAATCCCGCAAAGTTTCACTCTAATTTCACCTCGAACTTTTTTCAGGTATTCTCCAAAAAGATTACAAGACTTACACTTCAAAGAGTCAATAGTGAACTACTTCTTTTCTCTCTTTCCTTCTGTATTCCGTCAAAGTGAAACTTTGCACAGCCAAAATAAAATTAAAAAAAAAAAATAAAATAGGTAGCGGGGTGATGGCCAAGAGTTAGTCATCTCTCTACGCGATAAGAAAAGTTACACCACTGCGCGAATTCCGAGAACGCATATGTACACATATCGCAGTCTCGAAAGATACGTATAGCAGCATTGCAAAACTCTTCCTTCCGACTTGTACACACACGTGAATTCGTCCGCGCGCTAGTGCGCGTGTGTGTGTGTGTGTGTTTTTCACCCCACAAACACATACACGCGAGACGATGTGACATCGAGAACAACGCGTGCAAAAGTTTCTTCTTCTCTATATACGACACTACTTACATATACGTATTACTCTATATATGTCTATACACACACACACACACACAGGCATATATATCCTGCACGAAAAAAAGGGCAGTAGTAGCATGTGTGTGTGTGTGTGCATGCGCGAGTGCGCGTCTATGGCGATAGAAACGTTTTAATCCCTTAACGCTGCTATAATGTTTCCGGAATTATCGGTCGGCTAACTTTTAATTGTCGGTCGTTTTCTTTCACTGCGAGTTTCAATTTACTTGTGCAGTGCAGGCGGGGGATGAGGACAAACTTTTCGCTGCTCAAATTAGACCCACCTTTTACCCCCGCCAACTCTGCAGTTCCAGCATCTGCATATCAATATCCTCGTCCGCTATTGTTTACCCGTTTACGCAAAATTTTCATCGATTTCTTTGGCGGCCGCGATCGCGGTTCACATGTCCGTATTGTGCCGTTTAATGAGCTACGATCGGTTCGAGGACTAGTTAGCGATCGGCGCGAACGTTTATTATGGCTATACTTATCAATTGTGCCACGGAGGAAAGTTTTCTAATTGTTCGATAACAAGTGGCTTTCAGTGCGAGAGAGTATAAGCTCCCGTATTTAAATTCGATTGAAAATTGTAGGTTCCTTGTCATCGAGCGATCAAGTTGACGCACGACTCGAAGCGATAATCAGATATGAATTGTAGGTCGATCCGCAACGAAAGTTTAACTTTCTCTTTTTTAACCGCGTAACTGAATAACGGGTTTTCCGCAGCGTAAAGGGATTAAAAACGCGCGAAACACAGTGAACTCGATGTCTCGATTACGCGACTACTGACATATTTGTAGCAGTCGTCCATTCTTCCATCGACACTTGCGCAAAGTATACAGAAAGAACGCCCGATGCAGATATATCGTCACTCAAAGAATATGCTCGGTTCGTAGCAACGAAAGTATATAATAATGATTAATGCACCAACTGCGCGCAGACTCGTTTCAACTACTTTGCAATTTCCGCTACGCGCGTCACTCCTTATTGGAATGCAAAACTGCAGACTGGAATCCTTTTTATTAAAAATGCATTAACCGGGACTTACACCCTTTCGCTGTTAGACGCAGGGAAAAAAACAAAAAGGAAAAAGTGTCGGATCTAGTTATAACTTTGCAGTTTGAACATTTCGCGCAATATACTCTTTGGGATTCATTAGTCTCTTTCGTAGAAGGTCGCGTAGTAGGAAAAATCGTGAAAATTTGACTTTCAAACTTTGCTCTTTCACGGCATTATCTATAAATCATCGCTGTCGGAGCAGAAACAAGAAGAGCAGCAAATTCTCTGAGTGACGCTTTCATATATATACATACACAATCCACTTAAAAATCCTTCGCAACCATTAACTACATCCAAAACACAACAAAAAAAAGAAACAAACCCCTCCTCCTGTTATTATTCACTTACAATCTTTTGTACAAACAGAAAGAATGGAAAAAAAAATTGAAAAAAAAAAAGAAGAACGATAAGAGAAGTTTCATATATAATAACAAGTAGATTACAGAACGACAAAAACACCGGGACACATCATGGACTTATTCTTCTAAGAGGTTTCTCTAAAGCAGATGGCATTGCGACACAGGTGTACAACTTTCATTGCTTCGTTTTTATCTTGCTAATTTCGAGCTAACATCCATTGTCTGTGTATCTGCGTGTGTGTATGTGTGAGGGGGAACTCGACGTCGCGACCTTGCGGGCATTCTACTAATTGCTTCCTCTCTCGTTTATCGGCCAAAGAAAAGAAATGAAATAAAATGCAGTTTTCGGCAGAAAAAGGCACGAGCGCCATAAACACACACACACGCGCGCAGCGCAAAGTCTCTACAGGCTAAATCGATAGCTTTCCTCTCGCTGTAGTTATATCTATGTATACACACAAAGATAAAGCGCTCCATTCGAGAATCGTTTGTTATACAATTCCAAGCGTGTAATCTCGTATCTTGCAAGCAAGTTACAAAGGGTTAAGAACGCAATAAGCCGCTGTTAATCCTTGAACAACGGACAAAATAAATGTCAATTAAGCAAAGAAAAACAAATTGTAAGAAGCTCCTACGAGGTGTTAGTATATACAGTCAAACGAAAAGCGTTAGCACAACACATATAGTCAATTATCACTGTAATACATGACGTGTATATGTGTATTGCGTTGGGAAAGGCCCGCTAAGGTCGCGCGCATCGGCGCCACTCGTCTGTGGCGCATCGGAGCAGCGTTGGGCGTGTACTCGTTCGCGTGTATACTTGACAAAATTATATGCCTTTCTTTGGTTCGCAGCCCATGACTTTTGGGGAAATTCGGATAAGCAGCTGTTGTAAAACTGGTAATTATGCGCGTCACGTAATTGCTTCATTTTTTTTTTCCGATTCACCGACTATTTTAGATATTTACAGAAATTCATGAGCGTTTACATTGCTTTGATAACTGTTTTTTTTTCTCGTATAATTAGGCTTTCCTTGATGTTTGCCATGAAAACATTTTTAATTACAGAGATGTATATTTTAAGCGCGAATGCTATCTAAGCTTTTTATATCAAAATTTCTGCATTTGCTCATTTTTTGAACTTGAACTGTTGCGTGCCAAATAAAAGGCAAAAAAGTCTGTACTGTCGGTAAAGCAGGATCCATATACTAATTTGTCGGTAAAAACAAAGTAGCATACCGAACGAAGCAATCACAATTACCAGAGATATCATACACAGCCGATAAACGGCCAACACTGCCGATGCGCACACACGCACAGAAACACAAGACAAACTTATGGTTACGATTTTTTTTTTTTATATATGTACAACTCATTTAATCCATTTTGTTTGTTGTTATGATTTAATTTTTTTTGTTGTTGTCAAAATAAGTAATCCAGGTAGTAAAACTCACCGTACGCGGTGGTTAGGTGGTTTCGGTCGATTTGTCGTGGCAATAGCGGATGTAGTAGTAGCGGTGGTTGGTGGTTGGTTGGTCATAGTTGCAAACACAGCGGATTCGTGAACCACATAATAATCGGGACGAGAACGGACGTTCGAATTTGGTTGCCGGTGGCGTGAATAAAGGGACAGAAGTACCAACAATGTGAGAGCAGCATCAACGATGGCCACCGCATTTTTTGATTTTGTTTTGTTTTTTATTTTTCATATATATATATTTATATTTTTTTTTGTAAATATATATATTTTTGTTTCGTTCAATTCGCAGTTTTGTCACAGCGAAGAAGGAGGAGTAGAAGAAGAATAAGTAGACAGTAGCAGAAGATATGCGCGGCAGTGACATTATTTGTTATATATATATGATATATATATTTTTTTGGTGGGTGAAGATCATCAGTCGGTGGCGTACATATATATATTTTTTCAAATCACATATATATATGTATTCGATTATTTGGTTGGTTGAAGTAGTAGCAGTAGTAGAAGTAGGTGTGGTTCAGAAAGTAAAACAATACATAGAACAGACGAAAAAACATGTGCACTGCGTAAATAATACATTCTCAAGCATGTGCGAATATAATAATTAAGATTATAATAAATATTACGTATATAATAGTAATAATAATAATAATAATAGTAATAGTAATAGTATAATAACATTATTGCTATATATATATATGTTACAATCGGTGGAGTATATATATAAATGATTATAATAAGAATAACTGTGCTCGAACTATATAATAATAATAACTTCGTTTTCATAGTCATTGCGTAAATTTCTACTTGATTGTCTATGGACAGTGCAAGGCGATTACGAACGATTTTGAGCAGCGACACTCGTGATTGATAATTTTCACTTCCTTCCAGATATTACGCGCTCATTCAATTAACCCGCGACTCGGTGGAAACATCATATACATATATACACGTATGTGTATGTGGCGGGAAGGAACGTCTTTGGCTTTGGTTACGTCTTCGGTATATACATGTAGGTCGATAAATTTTCATTTAACCGGTATTTTTTTTTTCCGTTTAAGTAATACGCTATTTGCTTCTGGAATCTTTATTAATTTATATGCACAGGATGTAATATATAAAATGGCAAGTATAATTCTGTTCTAAAATGTTTTTAATTCGATGGAGTAAGTGACATTGGCTGCTAAGTTTCTCAATGCTAATGTCTACTATCTCTTAAAGATAATGTGAGTATTTATAATAATCTTATATCCTTATACATTATGCATCGGTCATTAAAATACTGTAGAAATTCACAAAAATGTAAGAAGAAGAAAATGTATTTAATATTTTATTATAAGCTATAATAGTTTATCATAAATAATATTCATTATAAGTTCATCTTTGTATAATTAGGATTTTTTGTTAAACTTTAATCAGTAATGAGATATTTATTTCTTAATTCCCACAGATTCCGTAAATTGGGACACATGAAACTTTCATTATATTTTGTTAGTCATAATCCTCTAAGCTAATGTTTTATAAACTTTAAAAATGTCAGGCATTTCTGTGAAAATTTGCAACTTCTTTGAAAAAATATTCAAGCCTCATTTCGTTAGTACGTAACCACATTTACAAGCGAGCCGAGGCGATACGCAAAAATCATATGCAAATCGTTATGGAAATAGAAGTGTAAAAATGTCCTATAATCGCCGCGAACTGTCCATGGTTCTAGAATATCGGAGTGTCATTGACGTCATACACAGAGCGAAAGACTAAGATAGAGGGAGCGAGCGAGCCGAGCCTCCCAGCAAATGCAGGTCAATCGGGTCTCGACCGGCCTTGACCCATACACCGACATACCGAATATCCGACACCGTATATCAGTCGCAAATCGTCCCTGTCTCTCTCTCTCTCTCTCTCGCTCTCTCGCTCGCTCTTTCTCTTTCTCTCTTTCCCTCTGTCTCTTTATCTCCCTTTAGCCGCGAGGCAAACGCTTGCTTTTCCTTCTTTGTCAAGGGAGTAGAGGGAGCGAGTTTAAAACGCCGATTTTCGAGGACGACTGAACAAGAGGAAGAGGAAAAAATGGAAAGGGTGACAGAGAGATAGAGAGAGAGAGAGAGAGAGAGAGAGAGAGAGAGAGGAGAATCGCCCCCGGGCGGTTTGTATCGATACAAGGGTTAGACGAGTGTGTGGTACATCGACTTTTTATTTCTTCTTTTGCTTATTGTCGCAGTCGTGGGAAGGAGTTTGCGTAGTTTTCCGAATTATCTTGATGTAATAATCGACGCGTACTGTGTATTTCCGTTCATCGACTTTTGGGACGGAAAGTTCATATTCTGCACAGTTGAGGCTTTTAATACGTTTTTTTGGCTTCATCAAAATATTTATACGCTCATTGAAGAGTTTCATTCATGTAGATGACGAAACTTCATGCATGTTATTATTTGATTGCTTTTTTAATACGAAAGTTTACTGCTAATTTTACAAGGTCCTTTACAATTCTGGATATGTTTTCAACCTTAATTGAAAAACAATTCACTGTTCAGGCGAATATTTTAAATTATATTTTAAGTCTCTTTCCAATCACGTTTTTAGTTAGTTTGCTAATTGGTGTACGTAAGCGAACTTATATTACAAAATTGAATTTGCGTTCGTTTCCATAAAAGCTTTTTAATAAAAAAATATAACTGATTTGCTTTATTCCAAGTATTTCGCAATTCATGCAATTGGTTTTAAGCTTCGAATGTTTTTTTTTCTAATTTCATAATGCATTATTAAATTCAACAGCGTATAGATATTTAGAGCATCTGTATCCCGCTTTTGCTCCATTGTAAAATGCAATCGATTTGAGCTTTATAAATACATTTATCGATTTGAAAAATTCATACTGAAATCCGTCTACGATGTAAATGACACTCCGATACGTATACACTATTATATATAAATTTGCAATTTAACGGGGATCAACGCTACTTCATGTCGAACAAAAGAAAAATCAATTAATCTATAATAAAGAGGTGAGCACGACTTAAGACTAGAATTTTGCTGTGATCTCCACGTATAATATCGGAGATCGCAATAAACTGAAAGCACAAAAAAATCAAAGTATTAGTGAAGTCGGTTAATGTGGCCGTGACGACTTGCATAGACATAGACATTTCATGAATCCCCAAAAAGACTGTATTCTACTCTCATGGAAATCTTTGCAAATCGTACGGCTTCAAACTTAATTGCTTTAACATCTCAGAGCTTTTTTGTGGTGGCTGCAGTTTAAAACAAAGAAAAAAAAACATCATCACTTGAAATCACGCAAAACACGAAAACTTGTTGCAAAAAGTCAATTGCAGTTTTACATGAAAAAAAAAAAAAAAAACAAACGGAAGTAGCAAGAGACAAAAGAAAAAAGAACAGAAGAAGATAGTGAAAGCATAAATCCACCAAAAACAAACTCCGTTAATTTTTTTTTTTCTAAAATTAGTCATAGCATCAACTCAGAGACTCGATTCCAAGTCCATAATTACATAGTATAGATATATATTTACAAAAACAAAAAAAACATGATTAACACGAAACTAATCCTAGATAAAAAAAATCTAATAATTTTGGACAAAGGGGTGGTTGGGGGT
>UELU01112300.1:0-30901 GCA_900490025.1 Megastigmus dorsalis
CTATAAGTATTGCCATTGCAATACAAGAGTCGAACAATTCTACGAATCCCTTTCTCGCTTTCTCACTCTCTCTCTCTCTCTCTCTCTCTCTCTCTCTCTCTGTCTCTCTCTGTCTCTTTCTCTCTCTCTAAATAAACAAAACAAAACTATCTCTCTCTCTCGTGTTTTGTATAATACGTTGAAGACTGCTGCACATCGAATACGCCGCGGCGCCGGCAATCGCGTCCTATACCAAGTATGCTCTCCTTTCTGCACGAGTACGAAACAGCCATTTGCTTATAATTTAGCCACCAGATGTCGCATTGACAAATCTAGTAACTTTAAATTCTCGCAAGTGCTAAGATTTACGCTCGGTTAGTATATAAGAAAATTTATCACCCGATGTAAATCAATTGCGAGCGTTTGCGTACGTTATGCGTTCAACCTGTATTATTTGCGATTATCATAATAAAATACTTACGAATTAAAAATATAATAATCTAAGCGTTATATGTAAACTAATAAAAACCGAGAAATGACTTGCGAGCACATGAAAATATGCGGAAACTTATAGTGAAGATGTAAAAGTTAGTTATATATGGATAAGTGAAAACAGAAATGTTCGAATAAAAGTATAGTTAGTGGTCAAAAAAAAGAAAAATAATCACAATTGAAGGTGGTAAGTAAAAGTAAAAATGTGTATGTTTCACTAAAAAAATAATTAAATTAATTTTATTAGTGTTTTTAATAAACTTAATTATATATTTAATTGATTCAATAAAATATTATATTATTTTTATTAAATATGTTATTGGTTTAAATAATTATCTAATTGATTCAATATGGTATTTTATAGTACCCCTGAATCATTTTAACTGCTAATTACATATTTATTTATTTTTATTAAATATGTGATTAATTTTATCTAATATTGGATTGGTTTAATAAAGCTCTTTTATGGGCTAGCGAATCCAATTAATTATTTAATTATTTTCATGAAATATTTTATGGATTTGATGAAATTCTACGACTAGTTTAAAAATATATTCAATAGAATCTATTAAATATGAACTAATTGCATTAATTAAATATGTAATTGCTATATTATGATTAAATATTTAATTAAAACAATTAAACTTTCATTGATTCAATTAAATTTTTTTCTCAGTGTAGTTTTACACTTGTTATCGAATCCCATAGAAAACCAATTTTTTTCATAATATTGTTAATTTCTCATAAAATATGTGTAAATGTATTTATAATAAAAGTTTTTTTATATTTTTCATATAATTGAAAATATTGATTGATTAAATAGATCTATTTTCATAAAATTAACAATAAAAGATATATTTTTAGCTGTAAATTTTATTATTAGATTTGTATTAATTAGTCATATTTTTTTATTTTGTGTATTGTTATGTGTTGTTAGGTACTTACTCTTTATTTTATCGTAATGATAATAATTTAATGATTCAATTTTAAAACTTTAGAATAAATTCACAACTTGGAACCAAACATTAAGTTAAAGGAAGCTCAGTGCCAATGAATTGGCAGCGTTTTCTAATATTAATATAAAATATTTATTGATGATTATATGCTTATTTTAATGTTTTTTTAATTATATTATTCTACGGTTTGGTATTACGATTTTTTTTAAAAGTACTTTTTCAAGCGATACTATGCAAATTTATTTTTGATTTTTATAGCACTCTAACCTAAAAATCGCAACTTCGTTGCTTGTTTTCGGCATCTCGTACTATAAAATACAGTATGAAACTGGTACGTAAAGGCTTTTTTACTTCACCCGTAATTCTCTCGTTTCGTAAGTAAAGCCTTTGCTTACCCGTTGTATAATGTACTATTATAGCACTGCGTGGCGTAAATCCGCACTTATGTCACGCCTATCCGTGACCTAATCAGTCCATTATTGCCCCGTGAAGTTAGCGACCGAGCATAGCGAGCATAAGCGAGACATCGGATTTATGCTAGTCAGTGCTATAAAATATTGTACGATACTCGTGTCCTAAGCAGCCCTTCGAAGCACGGCGTCTAGCGTCCTCGCTACGCTCGGGCGCTAATACACGCCGTTGCGTAAAGTGCCACTTAGGCCACTAGTACCGTAATATACTATTATTCATAACTTTTAGAGGCATGAATCGTTTTGAAATTGAATTCAGATATACATTGTACAATGACTATTCAAGTTATCTATGTGAAATCAGTGTGCCACTAAACGATTCATAATGATCAGCACTAAAAGTAGCGATACTCCATTTTGGGTAATTAAAAATTTTCGAAGTATTTTGTTTATAATTTTTTGGGGCTTTTAAAAATTGAAAAGCGATTACGCATAATAATTTCTGTTCAAAAAACGAAAAAATCTGTGGGTTCAAAATTGATCTGCCATAAAAAATGTTAAAGCTGGAAGACGCTATATTGACGCTCATGCTCGCGTAATTTTTTTTCGAAATCATGTTTTTTCTTTGGCACAGCAGTATTTTATTTTTATTACTTCAAAACTTCTTGTAATCTATTATACTTCACCACAGTAATCTATTGTCAGAAGCTTCATCTTCACTAATCGATATATCGAACGTTATTGAGGTCTACGTGAGTGACAATTACGTTGATTTTCCATAAAATATTTAAAATCGTACAAAAATTCAGAAAATTAATATTTCATTATTGTCAAACCGTACTTATGTTGCAAATAAAGGTAGAAAAAAATATAATATATAAAGTGAGTTTAAAAAAATTATTTCAAAAAACGTGAATATTTGCGTGTCTTTTTGTACAATATCGGAATGTCTCCGGCATGATGCTGCATCAGTATGGGCACACATTCATTCTAATTTGAAATTGATTAAAGAGACTGTAACAGGCGTCACAACTTTTCATTTTCAAAGTGATGGTGCTTCTACACAATATAAAAAACAAGGATTCGACATTACTTCTACTGAAGCCATGATCAATGCTATTAATTCAAGCAACTCAAAGATCAAAGTATTTCCAATACTGTAGTCCGATATAGAAAGGGTTGATCCAAAATTCATTTCATTGAAACCAGTTCCCAATACTAAAAAAATTTTCCAAATTAAATGGTAAAAATTGACATGGGTAGATTATTTTTGAATGAATTATCTTGTTCCTATTGTATATCAAATAATTTCTATGATCAGCATTGCGAACACTTTCCAATAGACCAAATAGTTGGCATTTTAAAAACTCCGTTACCCCTAGAATAATGTCTAAGAGCATTGCAGAAAAAAGTTCTGCTAATTAGAAGAAAAATCAAGGTGACAAGTTTCCTCTTGAAATTGATGGTGGTATTTTGAAAAAACTAAAAAAGACGAGGCAAAATAAAAAAAGAAATTAAACAGAATAATAAAAAAAGTATTGTCTTACCTAATGAAGACAATGAAGGTGCTCAGAAAGTTGATTCATAAAATAAAATAACAAAACAAACTAATGCAAGAAACCGTATATCGAACGGTAAAAATAATGATCTAAGTAAAAAATCTGAAAAGAAAAAAAATATAAAAAATTTATCTCTACAAAATCAAAAACGTACATTCAGAAAGAGGAAAGTGTGAAAAGTTTTTTTCGTTTATTCATCATTGTAAATTTTATACGTTATTGACTATAAATATTGCGTATATACACATTGTATGATATTTTGCTGTTCATTTAATATATGTATCTGTATGATTATCATATACATATTGTATATTACTGTTTTATATATATAGTTTCTGAATAAATATTTTATTTGTTTCAAACTTTAAATACTAACATTCTTCATTCATATTCAATTTTTCCCCTCACTTTATCTACATGTATCATTTTTCTGAACTCTTACTTGATACTTTTTTTTAAATTAACTATATGTATAATAAAAAAACAACCATATTATAACGATGAATTAAAGATCAATTGATTTTTTTAGTGACAAAATCTAGTTATTAATTTTTATTGCTATAAAATTTTGAGGCATCATTAAAACGAGTTACGCAAATGTACTATGTCTAAGAATGTTAAAGATGTTAGGTCGGTAGCGACGCACAACTGTTTACCTGTTTTTTTAAGCCTAGGCTTTCACCTAATACCTTGGGTCTCTGTATAAGGCGTGTTTTAGTTTTTAACTGGTGATTGTGAGTGTTCGTGTGTTTATATGTTTGCCCAGCAAGCTATTTGCTCCTGAACAAAATCATATAATGTGTGTGTGTGTCTTCTTATTCGCCCAGCGAGCAATTTGCCCCTGAACGAAGATCGGATTTGCGCAAGGATAATCCAGCGAACTTAATATGAAATTGAGTCCTGAATCATCCAGGAATGTGTGTATGTGTGAGAGAGAGTGTATATGTGTGCGATAGGAAAGGAGAAAAGATAATAATTGCGTAGAGTACTCACTTTTAATTTCCTTTTTATCTGTACTTTTACTCGTAACTTATTTTTGTGTACAAAAATAAATATTTTTACAATTGAATAATCGCGAACTTTATAATATAAAATGTTGAAGTCCGTTTTTGTTTGGTTTGCGTGTTGCTTGAAGTTCCGGGTGGGTGAAATGTTCTTGACGCTTGACGTTCTAATGTTGAGTGGCTGAAGTGGTGTTGCTGGCGAGTCTGGCTGCTGAAGAGAGTGATTTTTGGGCCGTGTGGGGCCTTTTTAAAGACAATGGCTCCTCCTTCGATTTGGGGGATGTGAGCGTCTTTGAGTGGCGCGGGCGGATGAAGAGTCCAATTCGTTGAACCGGAAGAAGGGCAGGATTTCCCATATTTTTCCGGGCGGTCTTCTCAATACATGAATAATGATTCGCTGAACCAAATCTTAGAGAAGTGGAGTGCGGGGGTGGAGCCCAAGAGAAGTTCTATCCACTGATAATAGTATCGCGAGGATGTCCTTTTTGCGAATTATTTGGAGTTCGGTTTTTACATTAATTTTTGATTTTTATATACATTTTCGGTTAACATGATTTTGTTGTTATTATTTACGCATTCGTAAGTTGTATTATAATCGGTATTATTATTTTTATAGGAAAAGAATGAATTATTTAATGAGAATTCTTAATGTGGAAATACAATACGACTCAAATATAAGTATAAAAATAGTTATGAATATTAGACATATGTAGAATACTTAATAATATAATCACACAAAAATAGAACACAATGTAAAATACAAGCGATACATTAAGAACTTATTTACTTATTAAAAATAATTGGTATAGATTTCATAGGCTTATTCTTGATGGTTAAATATATATTTATTATGTGTATCAACTATTATATTCTAAAATGCTTGTTGTATTATTAACGTATATGTAAAAAAGAATATGTTTAACGTAATTCAGTTAAATGAAAATATTCGCAGATCTATCGTAATAATCAATATAGAAATGATAATAATATTTATAAGCTTAAATCAGTCAAGTTTTAAAAGTCTGAAGTCACATACTGAATTTGATACCTTTAAAGAATAAATAAGAAAAACTATTGAAAGAGAATCAGCAGTAAATAAAAGAAAATCTGAATACGGGAAATATGAATGAATGTATGATTGTTGATAATGTTGAACTCTTCATAAGTTTAAATAATGAGTGTAAATAGACATTCTGAATTATCATAAATGAATTAGTAATAACGCATTATTTTTCGCTGTATATAAAAATAGTAAGTTTAAATGTTATTATAATAATGTATATAATTGTAAGAAATGATTATTTACGCATTTTAGTTCGAAATATAGTTTCGAACGTATTTGTTTGTATGGGATTTCCCAGGCTTATTTTGAAGCATTTTCTTGAAGCGATTTTAATGGCCTACACATCTGTTTAGGATAAGCGCGATATTTTTCCTTGCTTCGAGACGCGGAGCGCATTCGACGCCGAGGGGATTAGTCCTATCGTAAAAAAGGGTCCTTGTCTCTGTTTACTCTAGATGCAACAATAATTCAAATACTTTACTCGAGTGCTTGTTTGAGGACAGAGTTTCTCGAGACGGTTAATATTTGAAAGGAAAAAATCGAGCACGGTCGGTTTTCGCGTTTTGTCAGGGTAACTGTTTAAATATCCCGAGTTATGGTAAGGTAGAAAAAGATTTTGGTTATCCACGGATCGATATATTTTCTTCGTTCGGAAAAATGTCCGCGGCGCTTTTGGTGTTTGGGACTTATGGGTTGTCAGTACTGATTTGTTAAAATATATGAGAACGTACCACGAACGTTACAAAGAAACATACCCGAAAAATTAAAAAATGTGTGCCTCAACATTTGAAATTGGATTTTGTTTTTGTGAAAAATCAATGGTTTCGTGGATTTCCCCATATATACAGACACGAAGACAATTTCTCTCAAAAATAGTCAAATTGTGTGTGTGTGTGTGTGTGTGTGTGTGTGTGTGTGTGTGTGTGTGTGTGTAAACACCTGCACATAGTGAGTAGTAAATGTACAAAAATTTAAAAAGTAGAACTTTTTTATTTTAAAAATTTAATAATTTAATTAATTGTAATTTTCTTACTTTATTAATAAATTAACATGTTATATTTTTGGGATAGCCGCATGTATTTGTAATGCACAAAAATATTTTACATGTGTATGTGACTATTGATCAGATGTAAACGTAACCCGCAGCCTGTATAGGCTGTAGCAGAACTACATATCTACATACGTATAAAGTGTAAAAGTCAATTAAAGTTTTTTGAAAATTAAAGGTGAATGTTGTGTGCCTAAGTGCAAAAGTGGAATAAACAAAGGAAATTTATTCCCTAAGGATGAAATAATGCGTAAAAAGTGGCTCAAAGCAATGAGGTTAAAAGATTTTGTACCAAAAAAATACAGCAAAATTTGCCCTCAACATTTTAGATCAAAAGACTACATCACATTCAATAAACTAGGTAAGTATTTTAATTTATAATGAATATAATTAAAAGAAATAATAAAATGAATATATATCTATGAATAATAATATATATTTGTGTATAATATTTTCAGAAGAAAGAATGCAGCGAAGGATATTAAAAGTGAATGCTGTTCATTCGCGTTTTACATGGAAAATAATTAAAAAAAATAAAAGAGAAGAAAGAGTTGAAAATGTACAAGTTTTAGAAGATAAAGATGAAGTAAATAATGTTACAGATGGCAATGAAGCCGAAAAATCTGAAGAAAATGATTGTGAAAATTTGAATGACGATTTAGTGAACCGTAATGCAGAAAAGACCGCTATGGAATATGAACAATTCGTAAATGAAGTAGCCATAATATATGAAAGTGTTATTCATGAAAATAATTCTAATAATAATTTAGTAAATAACAGTGATCATGTGAAAAATTATGGGGTAAATGTAAAATTTGTATTCAAATTTTCAATGGAGAACTTCGTACATAATAAAAAGGCTATTCATTTTTACACTGGGTTAATAACTTATGATAAATTTATGTTTGTTTATCAATCTTTGGGAAGTCCTGTTTATGAACTAAATTATATTTTTGTCATAAACCAACAAATATAGACCCAGTGAATCAGTTTTTTTAACATTAATAATTTTAAGACAGCATAAAAGTTATTATAACTTTAAAAGATGTAATATCTTTATTACTTGGATTAGATTTATGAGACTACAGTGGTGTGGAACATCGCAATGACCTTCAAAAGAATTTGGAAATTTTTTTAAACCACATGATTTCCGGAATAAATTTTATGGCACTAGAAGAATTTTGGATGGTACATTGACAAGCCCAGCATACCAACAGTACAGCAGAGCACTTTTTCAACTTACATAAATAAACCTACAATCAAAACATTGATTTTTGCATCTCCTGGAGGACTAACCACATCACCCGCATAAGGAGGATCCACAAGTGATCGACAAATTATGGATCTGGATGTGATGTGGATGTGATCTGATATAACAGGGCGAACCAGGAGATTTAATTATGGCTGATAATAGATTTGATATATAGAATCAAATTAAATATTTCAACATTTTTTAAGAAGAAAAATCAAATATCTGGACAAACGATAATTCATGATAAGAAGATTTCAAGTAAAAGAGTTTACATTGAGCGTATTATTGGGTTAGGAAAAACTTACAAAATATTAGATGGTATATTGAGTAGTACACAAACAAAATTAGCCGATGACATTATTTTTGTTTGTTTCGTGAAGTGTAATTTCCGGAGGACAATCATTGATTAAAACAAATAATGTTTTTAATAATTTAATTTATTACATTTTTACAAGGCTTTAGTTTATATAATTTTAATTTATACCGAGAATTTCTTACATTAACTTAGTTATTAACTATTATACATGCAATTATCGCACTTTTTCAGAGTGTGTGAAGTATTTTCAGCGTGCACAAAGTAAAATACTTCGCGCACGCTCTTACAAAATTGCAATAATTGTACGTTACGCGTAAGAAAAAAAAGCACTCATAGTCGTGTTAAGCACACATCGCAGTAAAAAATATAGTTCTATATACGTGTGTTAAGCAGATGAGCGTCGCACGGATGTGAGTATCACCCACTTCGCACACTTGTATCTAAATGTACTATTCTATGGCATTCGGGAACAGGAATAAAATTGCTCTAATCTTGTCAAAATTTTATATACGAATAGCATTTTTATACCTTGAGAATTGGATATCTTTTCTAAGCATTTGGTTAATAAGTTTTGGAGATATTCGAGTTTTTCTAATTTTGAAGTCTTTTTTTAAATATTTCTAATTAAAGAATAGTTTGATGGATTTTGATATTTTATGTCTCATTTTATTTGTATTTTTAAATTCTTTTAAAATATAGTTTTTTTAATTATCATTCTTCAATATCTGATAAATTAATATTCGTTCAAAAATTTTTGGATTTGTTCAGTCATAGATATTGATATATTTTGATATATTTAACGAGATATTGTATTAAGTAAATAAAAAATTACTATAATACAATTTATGAAAATAAAAACTTATCGTTACCTTTATCTTTTCGAATTTATTTAGTATAACTTATTTCTTCATTATTTTTTATATTTTTATTATTTTTTTATATTAATAAAATGAATGAGATATTGTAATTTTTAATAAAAATTCATATTTATAAGTTAACACGTTCGTGGCTACATGAGTCATAATATATTACTCGTGAAATTCGGATTTGCTGTGGTTAAGAACCGTGTATGATTAGTATCTAAAACTTTGAATATTTCATATAATGGATATTTCGATCTATAAATTACTATAAAGTTACATTTTGGAACCAAACATTAAGTTAGAGGATGTGCCAATGAATTGACAGCGGTTTTAAATTTAATTGATAATAGAAGTGATGACTAATAGACCTGAATATAAAACTGGTAAAACATAACAGAAAGGAAACGTTTATTTTACATAATTTTCAAAATGGAATCATCAGTACTACATTAATTTCGAGTAATAACCAGAATCAATTGTATTAAAAACTACTGATCAAAATTCATAATAGTACACTACCGTTACTATACTAGACGTATGTTCCGGTATAACAGTTTTTACCAATTCAATTCTTAGAAATTGTTTAGCATTTAAGATAAGAAATAAGTGCTTGCGTAGGTGCGAATAACATATATAGACGAAAATAACATCCATACACTAGTGTATACCCAGACGGCATACGTATGTAGGTGATGCACAACCGTATTAATTAATTTTTGAGCCTAAGCTTTCGTTAGGTTTCGTCCACTAGCTCAGGACTCTCCTTAAGCCTTTTTAATTATTTGGCGCACGTGTGAGTGTGCATATCTCACGACACATCCAGCGTACTTAATTCTGTGAATGTACTAACTTATCCAGCGTGCTATTAGACCTGGACAGGATCAGTTGCATAAATTACCCAGTGTACTAAATATTTAATCAAGAATATAAATAAAGACATGAGACTTAAAAACTTACTTTTATTTTATTACGCCCTTTGAGTCTTGCCCAAAAACTAGTTGCGGATGTAGATAAAGTTGCTTCTAGAATTTTAATGTTTTACTAGCGATCGCTCACGCTCCCTCGGGTTATTTGAACTATCTTAAAGTTAACATTTTAGTGATGAAATGTTTTACTTTTATAAAATGATTTTATATTCGTCATTTCTTATTGAAAGTGTTTGAAAAGTGTTATTCAAATATTTCCTTGAAACTTTGGCTGATGATAGATAATTTATTAAAGTGGACTTCATTACGTATTCATAAGGAACTCTTTGAGAACTCTTTACTTCTTTATTACTTTAAATTCTGAGATTTTTATTGTTCTCAAATTAAATGACATTTGCACTCTAAATAAATTCATTTGAAGTTCTTTAAGTATATAAAAGAATATTAAAGTGGATTTCATTATGTATTCATAAGAAGCTCTTTGCGAACTCAATATGACTTCTTTTTCAACTTTCGAATTAACTTTTTTCGTAATGTATTGCAGTCAAAACTCTTCAAGTATTCTTATAGAGATCTTTATGACAAAAATAGCGCACATAGGAGGAACTCCTATGACATAAATTCTTTTGGGACTCATTTAGATTACTTTAAAGAATTCATGCTCAAAATCATGAGTTCAGAAAGAGCTCTTTTCGAATTGCTTATACCGTCCGAGATAATATCTTCTAAATAATTAAATAATAAACTCGTGGAACACATACAGTAGGAAAATAATGGTTTTTTAAATTAAACTTCCTTTGATAGTCATTATTTAAACAGCAAACAAAAGCTTCTGAAATTATGTAGAATAAGATCCCGTTTTTATTAAGCATATTGATACTAAATTATTTAAATAACATATTTTCCTGAATAATCAAGTGTAAAAATACCAAACACCAGTACAACAGCATTATCTTATCATGTAATTATTCAATAAATATTTAATTAGTATAATACGCATTGGGGGTCTAAATTATTATTGTATTTGCATTAATGATGAAATAAAGAGAAAAAAGCTCATAAAAATTCTTTTAAAGCAAGGTAAGTATGGTCATCGTTGTTTGTGAAGAATATACAGTTGTATAAACATGTTTGTTGGTTCAGCTGCACTATTTGTAAATTATCGCAATACTATTTTCGTTAATCGTGCTTGCGAGAAGAGTTGTATGTACATATAAAAGATCACGCGGAAAATATATACTCAGAACTGCATGATATTCGTAACATAGTTGTCAAGTTTCTACAGTTTTCAAAATTGTAAATAAGAATTTAACAATCATTAATTCATTTGTTTCAATAACACAGCCACACAAAAAAAATGTTCTGGCCTGAGGAAGAACTACATATCCCGTAGTATTTTGACCCGCTGAATCCGAATTCGGCATCTGTTTCACCCCGTCACGTCAGGGTCAAGGTCATTTGAAGGTCAAATTGACAAAAAGCCGTCCAAGCGGAGAAAAATATTATATCTATAGGTTTTTGGGGTCGCTGAATTCGAATCCGATGTTTGTTTGATCCCACAACCTCAGGGTAAAGGTCATTTGAAGGTCAAATTGATAAAAAACCGTCACCGAGAGGAGGTGCCCTGGATGTAGACACAGACGGAAAACCTCTGTGTCTGCAAAAAATATCCTCCTTGTATGCAGTAGATTTAATTGTTGTTGAAATTAAACCAAGATTTCAGACAGTCACTGTCTTTAAAAAAATATGATCTACAACACGAATCAGTTTGACCCTGAAATTATCTTGACGTTATGAGGTCAAACAAACATCGGATTCGAATTCAGCGACCCCAAAAACTAGATATAATATTTTTCTTGCTTGACTTGACGGGGCCAAACAGATGTCGAGTTCGGATTCAGCGGGTCAAAATACTACGTATGGGTCTCTTTCCCAGGCCAGAATATTTTTTTTGTGTGGCTGTGTAATTTTTAATACTTATCGATTGTAATAATTAACAATGAAAAAAAGTGATAAAATTGGCATGTTAAATTTAATTTATCATACCTCGTGTGCTATTGATTTTACGCGTTATAACGTGTGTAATCTGGCGCCTACCACTTTGAAAGTTATATTTATTTCAAGATCATCTGTATATGCGATGATAAGTTTAATATTTACAATCACTTGATTGACTTTGACTAGTTAAATGGAAGAGATTTGTCATATACTTCGTAAAGAAAAATGCATATCGTATATTTTTTGTTTTCTCTAACCGAAACCTTGTAGCTGCATTTATATCTAGTTATGAAAATAATAATAAGAACAATTATGTTTCATTTTATTTTATTCAAGATTACTAATATAGTAAGAATAATATATTAAATGACGTCTAAATGTATGACGGGCTGGTCCAGTATGGTAGAATGTTAAAATTTACAATATTTTCTTAAATTATTTGTTGAGAAATCTAATCTTAAATAATACCATCTAACATTTAAGTTTCAATCTCTGGTTGGCAAGGTATTGAAGCTTATATATTTTTTCGTGGGACAAAGGATCGTGAATAATATCGGATAAACTCATCTTATATATCCTGTGAAAGTATTTAATATATACATGTATATGTAATATTAAATCTTATTGTTAAATACTGTATAGTATTTAATATATACATGTATACGTAAGACTATGGATTATATATACATAGTCTTAGCTATGTATATATAAGCTGATGTCATATAGTCATTTAAAGGTAATAACAATACTACTAAAAAAGGAGATACATTAACAATTCATTCATAATCATACACATTTTAAATGTAAATTTATGGGACAAACATTCATGTAGTTAAGTGCAAGTGTGCAGTGTAAGCCACAAACCAAGATAAAATTAAACGGCAACGAACCACGGTTTATTCAGTCTCTACAGCCGCATCCTACACTCACCTGACTTATCAAGACACCACAGCATAGTGAACGAGATGGAGAAGGACTAGGACCTCAACCAGGCTTCTGCGTAAAGTTATGGTGGTAAAAGTCCTTATGAGCCACAAGGACTTTACTTAATTTTTCGTAACATTAACAATCTGCACTTTCCACGTTAATTTACTATCTAATGTGATACCGAGACTCATGATGATATAGAAGAAAGGCACAAGTACTTTTCCGCCCAGATCAACGGATGGCAAGTCGACTACACTCTATTCACTAACATATACCTTCCTGAATCAAACATTATAGTTTGGATTATTTCTTGCCAGCAGTGAACCCAAGAGATGAGCGTTTAGTCTACTCCGACACCAATCGTACCGATCGAACAGGCCACCGATGCTCTCCAGAAGTTTATTTCTTGTCAAACCAAACCCATGTATACGAGTACAAGGACTGAAAAAAAGTTTATTTAACTAAATAAATATTGAAACAAGTTAGAATTACGATGATCGTTAATAGAGTTATCATTATAAGACAAATCCCGTTAACTGCTAGGTAGGAACATCAGCCACGTGTAAACAAAATTGTAAATGCAATAATAAAATACCTACGAAAAATTCTTTATCTGGACTTTCTTATTTGTATTGAAAATGAAAATAATGATATAAGAAATACAAACAGAATTAATGGCTGATTTTCCTTGCCTATATATAGCTATTAAGTCAATGCATTTTCTTTATGCCACGTGTACCCCTATATCTCATAACATCTCCCCTAATGTAAACTGACAAAGATCTTTCTATCGGTCTTACAGTCTAATCAATATTCATGGGCAATCAGATTGCCCTTGTTTACAATCAACCCCGAAGAATCTGAAATAAACTTATATTTAACCCTAAAATAAAGATTTATTAGTAAAGGAAAATCTGACCGCCCCCCATCACCCAAATATAATCTCCTCTAATGCATCAATACTACGCTACTAATACATCGCATACATTTAATTCGTAACTCGATGTATCTATATAAAATAGATAGACATTAAAAGCTTGAATGAAGGGCAATTTATTTCATTTGCATTTTATGGTAATAGAAATCTAATGATAACTAGATGAGTGATAAAGGAAATTATATAAAGTTTATCTTGCTTAAAAGCCCTAAGCGTATTTCTAGATTTTTCTACTTCTCACTGCAGTTTTAGCTATTATATTCTTTTACCAAAGTATTGAGTATGTTCAATTGTTTAAATAAATATGACTAATAGATTCAATATGTATGAAGAAGGTACTATAGCAAATTTATAATTTTGCAAGTGTTTTTTGAGAAAAACAGCAAATAGGACGCCATTATCTTCATAATTCGAAAGTTAGTTTTAGTAAAACACTGCGAATAATTTTATTTCCTAACAATAATTTTGTTTGTTTTAGTATTTAAATGTTTTAATCAAACCAAATGTTTATTAGCGTAAGAAAATTGCAGTTCCCTAAAAACTTATAAAGGTTTTATAATTAATATTTGTTGGTTATTCCCACATTTGCTAGAAGATTAGGTATGGATTTTCAAAATGACAGCTATTATAGTATCATCATGCGACACCTACCTACAGTTTTTTTTGAGATCAAAAAGATTATACAAAGATTAACAGTTATAATCGTAATATGAATGCTTTTATATTCCGACAATAGTAGTGTAGAGAGAATGAATCGAAAAATAAATATGACTGGTTAAAACATAATTTTTTTTCTGACTGAAAAAAATTCAAATGTATGAAACTCTCGCAATAATGAAAGTAAAATTTTATAATTCTATTCTTTATATGACATGTTTATTAAATGTTATACAACTGCAATTTATTCAATCTACAGTTTCAAACAGATTTTCTACTCGTGAAAATAATAAAACTGAATTACTTAATCTAGCAGTAAGTAACATTGTAGTGACTTATAATTAAAGTACCTTTCTTACACATAGATTATCATTGACTTTTTTGCAGATAAATGTCATCCAGCTTTGTTTTAATAGGAAAGGAAAATACTTCGTAGTAGCAGGAAACTTCAAAAGTGAAGAAGAATATTTCATATTGAGCCGTTTATACTCGTCATCAATGCCTATAAGTTTACTTAACTTATACGAAGATTCTGTTTTTAAAATCCATAAACGATTTCGTCAGCTTTACAACCTGACTGAAGCTATTGCCAAACAAAAGACATATCCAGTAGCGAATTGTGTTATCATTGTATCTTCGCATACAACGATGTTAAAAGCTTTGCAAAAAGTTCGGGAGTCCATTTGGTGGAATCACGAGGCAGTTTTCCTCATCATTAATACAAATCAAGTGAATGGTTGTGATATAGCTAGCAATTGTTTACGTTTAGCTTGGTCTTCAAATGTGTTATCAGCAACATTTTTATGCAGCAATGCAGGCGATAAATTGTATCTGTATACTTTTAATCCATATTCTGATAATGCTCCAAAGTTTTGGAATGTAGATCGACGTCAATCAGTAAAGTATCCTAACAACCATGATTGGACAATGTTTCAACACACTTTGATAAGTCCAGATTATGTATCTAGTAAGTATAAAAATACTAGTTAATTACTTCAAATTCTATGACATAAAATTTTAAAGATTTGGTAGCAATCTCACATCAATAATCTTTAAACTATAATTTATACAGATAATTATAATTTACTGAATGAATTAAATTGATTCCTTTTCAAAATAGATTCTTCGTTCTGCGAAAACTTAAGCTTTAGAAAAACAAAGAATCTGAATGCTAACAAAATTAAAATTGGTACTTTCATATCGTTTACAAAAGTTCAATATTCTACCACCAAAGTCAACAATAGTGTGAAATATAGACTGACATCAGATGGAGAAATCGCTCGTACAATATGGAATCATCTAAATGCAACAATGGATGTTACCATATATGATGACATAGATTATGGCATCAACACTGAACGACCTCATAATATGTTTCACGATCTTCTATCGGAAAAATTAGATTATTCAATGGCTACAATTTACCAGCGCAGTGTTTGGAAACGCGAAACCTATCCACACGACAGATCTGGCATATGCGCCGCAGCACGTAAAGAGAAGATTTTACCAACAACCAAACTTTTGAAACTTTGGAAACCAAGATCTTGGAGTCTTTTTCTAATGACATGTTTGGTCGTGACTCTACTACTGAAAGTCATCCTTAAGCAAAATCTGTTAGCATCAGTTTTGGAATTCATGCGGATGCTTATTGGTATGCCCACGCTGAAGCAGCCAATAACTTCATCTGTACGATCATTCTTCGCAATTTCCCTTATTATCGGTATGACTGCCAACTTCTGTTTCCAATCTTCGTTGAATGCCTTGTACATAGGTCCCAACTACAAACCAGCAATTGACACGATCGAAGATCTGATTTCCTCTAACTTTCCGATATATGGGCATCCAAATTTCAAGGAGCTCCTGATCCAAGATCAAGTGAAGGATAGGTATCAATACAAAGATATAAATGTTTCCGGGTGCATGGAACGCATGGCACACGGAGAAAATATAATTTGCTTATTTCCATGTAATATGTTAATTATAACCAGCAAAGGAATTCACGTGTCTAAAAATAAAATAGTAGAGTTCAATGGTAATTTCATGGTAAGGGAGGACTGGCCACTTATATCTACGGTCAATAGTATTTTGAGAAGAATGGATGAAGCTGGACTATTTGGATTGTACCTTAAAAGGGATAAAGAAAAGATTAATAGGATACAGACAATTAAAAGCAAATGGAGACCCATTAAATTTGCAGATATCGAACCAATAATTTTTATACTTGCTTGCGAACTAATTGCCTTTGGTGTATTTTTTATGGAAGTCGTAGTTTTTAAGAGTAAAGAAAATCATTCAAAACTTAGAATACGCGAGGCAAATAAAAAAGTAGCGATGATAATGTAAGTTAATATACAAAATATAAGAGTACTAATTTTAGAAGCTGGCGACTTTTAAGAGTAAATAAACTTAATAAAATTAATTGATATATTAAATTTTGGGATTTTGCAGACCTGTGTAATTAGATTATTTTCCAAAATTATTATTACTACTTATTACTTGTAAATAGCTAAGTAATTGTATATCCACTACAAGTTTAAATTATCGTATATTTAACATTTTTTATTTTTCAATTCCATCTTTATATTTATGAATAGTGGCATGAAACTCCTGTATCTTGAATTTAATAATGTGTCTATTACTTGTTTATTGTAATTTTTGAAAGTGCAACTCAGTTTTAGGGAAATATAAAAACATAGTATTATATTTTCTGTTAGTATTATCCCAACAGAAAAGATGCAGGTCAAATTTTTTAATAGTGATGATTTTTTGCCATTATTATCTACGTTACTGGATCTATTATTTGAATTTTTAAATTCCTGTTAATTATATTATTTTACGCCAATTTTTTCCGACCAAGTATATAATACAAGTAGACTATTTTATATGCTAATTTTTTACGTACTATTATTTGGCTCAGCCATATTGTATTGATCTGTTTCAATTTAGTCAAAATTGTCAATGTCAGAGAACTGTGGGTACACATTTTTGCTAATCTAAACTATATTTGCTATCTAAAATCGAAAAATTAAAATTTTTAATATCTACTTTATGTATACATAAAAAATGATCTCAAAAACACTTTGCGTCCAAAGATTTGGCTCTCGATTCGAATTCAGCGACCTCAAAAACGTATTTATTGTACTCTAACTCACCGGACAGACTACTTTGTGTGATTGGGGTACAAAAGTTTAACTTTATACCGTAATTTAGCCTTAAAAGATTTTTTTAGTGAAGCACGTTTGATTTAGATAAAAATAAAGTCTTAAATTAATATTATATAAAATATTATGAAAATTTAATATATATTAACGTTTTTCGTGAGTTTTCTGTATTTTTCCAATAGTTTTTCTGTACCTAGTTGTGAAAATATTACTACCGAGGTAATAGTTATGGCAGTAGGATCTGCAGTAGTTGTACAGTAGTACAGGAGTATATTCCTGACAGTAGTTTTGGCTAGTTCCGGCAGTAGCTTGTTTCCGCAAGGAGTGTGAAACTTGCAACACACAGATAACTTCCCAATCGTGGAATAACCTATATTCCTGCACTTGTTCCACAGTGCATAACCTGCGTGCTTAAGTACCCGTAGAAATAATTAGAATAACTTATTTATATTAAACATAATTATTTTTAAGTAGCTCATAACGTAAATATAATATTCCTTAAAAATGTAAATAATTTTTTTATGGTAACTTTTTGTATATACAGCTTATATAAGTACAAAATGAACTCGCATATTATTTTTATTATTTTATATTCATAAATATTCTCACCTTGTACAATCTAAGCTAGGTATTAAAATTAATATATCAATTCTGAAAATAAATATATTTTATACATGGAAAAAATCCTACATTTATTAAAAAATTTATATCGCTATATCATGTATACCTACAGTAAAATATTAACTTTACACTGAAAACCACAACATAATTTATATACACATTTGTTTTTTTAACTACTCGGTTATAATCATTATTTTCTTTTGATAGATGTATCTATGTACAATAATTTTTTATCGTAAAATCAGTCATTTGATTTTACGTCTGTATAATAAAAACAAATTATTAAATGTAATAAAACAAAATAATTCGATATATCTTTCTTATCTAAATAATCTACCATTTCTTAAATTTTATATTAAATTCATATCTAATTTCTATTTCTAAAATATATGTTATGTAAATAAAGTTTATTTGGTGTCTTTTTTCGTAAATATCAGGGTTTAGAAAAGTTTCTTTTTGAATTGATTTCTGTTAAGCTTTATACTAGTTATGTAATTAACTAAGTTCAAAAACACTATATGCAACTGCTTATAATATAATATAAAAAACTTTTTGAAAGTCGAATTGATAACTTTGAGGAATTGTAATAGTTATATATAATAGTATAAATGACTCCGTACAAATGTAATGGAAAAAGACTTTCGATCAGATTGACTGAAACTGCAAGAACCGATTGAGATCCAAGATCTATTGCGTTGACACCAGATGGAAAAAATACAATCATCTTAAGCCACAAATTCTCATAAGTGATCGGCTAATACGGCAACACATAATAAAAAATAGCGTATTGAAACCATAACTCCGCGCCCATAGGGCCGTCTGAAAATCGACATTTTTCGAGTTTAATTATTATTATTAAATTAAATAATAATTATTATTATTACATTAGTAATATTATTGTTCCTAATTAATAGTCATTAACATCACCATGCACTTAACAGACAGGCTTTAAAATCTCGTATCATAATAACTATACCTCACCGTGCAAGTATGCGCAGGCTCGCGCAGGACGCGCAGATTGCAAACAAATTGAAAGGCTGTTTTACTCTTGCAGAAAATTCGCATTTAATAAAAAAAAGATGGACGTTGAAAATTAACGGAAAATTGTTATGCATCACAATATAAATGTTTAGAAATTTAGACACGTTTGCTTTCGGCACTGTATCCTAAATCTGTAAAGCATAAGTGCCTGGTATAAGTAAATAAAGAAATAAAGATCGCAGGGGTAATCATTTGTTCACTATTAAATACAGTGTAGTTTACATTATTTGTCTAATTTATTCAATATCCAACCTTCTTTCCAACATGGTTGTGCGTCTAATATAACCTACGATTCAATTTTACTTGATAAATGATGAACTTATTATATATATATGATCGAAATTTAAAACAATTGTGAATATGATCTTTATGAGATTCAGGTAAGAATCTAAATATAAGTTTTTGAAACTCCTTAACATAAAGAACGAGGAGGTTTCAGACTAGAATGATTGAAAATATAGTATGGTGTAGTTCATAACTTTAACTTAAGTTTCAATGCACGCATTGTCTAAAAATGGAAAGTTTTCAAAATATTTCTATAAATCTGATAGTATAGTGTTTTACCCTCTGTATATTGAAAACTGCCCATTTTCAAACCTTGAATCAATTACACTTTCGATCCATGCTCAATAAATTCTTTTTTCTCGTCGTTTCAGTCAATTTGATCGAAAGGTTTTTCCCATTGCTATTGTACGGGATCTTTTTCTTAATCGCCTATCCTAATTTTTATAACAATAATGCCTATCACTTCAGTCTTCTTTGATAAAAGTGTAATATGCGGACAAGAAAATCGCACCAATATAAGGTAGTAATTCATTGGTCAACTTTGACTATAATTATTACAATTTACCCACATCACTTCTTTATCAGATCATCCTGAATCTGCTGCAGGGATTTGCCCTTAGTCTCCGGCATGAAGTAGAGCGCATAAGGCACAGCCATAAGCGTAATAAAGGCGTGTATATAAAAGACGTAAGCCTCGCCGAATAGATCGACCAGTGGCTGGTAAGATTTGGAAGAGAGGAAAGCCGCACCAGAGGCTGCCAGATTAGCGATGCAAGCAGCGACGGGCTTGATGTTGGCCGAGTATACCTCGCTTGACACCACACTGGGTATCGAGCCAAGTCCCACGACGAAGGTGGTGATAAACAGGAAGAGCGAGACGACTGGCAACCACTGAGATCCCACCCATTCAACTCCAGCCTCCATCAGGACGAAATGAGTGCCCAAACCCGTGAGTGCTATCGACACGCAGACGCTCGAGAATATCATCAGAATACGCCTGCCGTACTTATCGTATAGGCCGATCGAGATGATCGCGGATACGACGGAACAGCCCATGACGTAGGAGACTGCGGATGAAGGACGGATCACGTTTGATTTGCCACGGATCAGAATGATTTCCATGTAAAAGAGTACGTTGTTTAGGCCCGAGAGTTGCATGAAGGAGAACAGCATCACCACCAGAAACGTTGCCCTTTGCACGTGTCGGTATCGAAATTCGGCTGAAAAAGTTTTTTTTTTTACAGGTGTTGTATTTAAAGTTATTTTGTGTATAAATATATATAACGATCGCATATTTTAGCTTCAACAGTTTATTTATATAATAACTATTTTTAAAGTTTGATATCACACTATTAGTTGAAATTGAAAACTGCACAAGTTAAAAATCCTTGCAGTTAAAATTTCACTTGATTTACGAGAAACAGCTTAATTTTAAGATTTTTACACTAGCACAGATGATTTTAAAAAACAAGCGTTATTAATATTTAGAATAAAACATATCACTCAAATGAGCCTACTATCATCTATGAGAAAAATTGTGCTTGCGTTCGAGTATAATTTAGGAAACACTCAAAACAAGAGTATGGTCTTGACCAATAATAATTTTTCGTGTTAATATTATGCTCTATTTAAATTACAATAATTACTCTAAATAAGAGATAAAATTTCTCTTGAAATAGAATAACACTTTATGCTTCTCGTAAATTGAGTAAATTAATTTGTTAGGTATATGAAGTTAGCGTTGCAGTATCTCATTTTTAAAGGAGAAAATGAAGTGAGAGATCGCGAGAGAACCAATTTTAGCAATTTATTTCAATAACAGAATAAAAATCGCAAAGTTTCGGCGGTCTAATAAATAATTACACTTCTCTTCAGGTTGAATAAAAATTATTATGCTGCAAAACAGTCAAAAAGTTAACATATTAATAACTATTGCGAAAAACTATACACTAAAAGTTATAAAAATGTAATTGTTAAAATTCAAAGGTAGAAAAATTTAAAACTTTATTAATTCTATAATTATAAAAAATAAATTCACGATGTACTTTGCAAATTAACTTCTTAATTTTCTTGGGACTACCGAGGCCCAAAGAAAAACTATAAATGTCGAAAATTTATTTTTGAACTCTAAAAGAGTATTTTTATTTTAATTTATTTTATTGAATTTTGAAATAATTAATAATATAGCACAGATATACTCTGAACTTCTGAACTGAATGAAACCAATTTTATTTATGAATACTAAATAAATTTAGAATGATAAATAATGGTACTATTGTTATAAAAATAGTGTTCAATAAAATATTAATTTTGAAAAAGGACATCTAAATATTATCTTGCTTCAATCATGACATGTCTTCATGGGTGCAATATATCGTAAGTAATACTAGTGGGTTATATGTTGAATTTTATTTCAGGGTGGTGTACGATTATCAAGTAAAGTCATGATTATAATGGAACATCTAACTTTATATAGTTTGCTTAGATTTTTACTATATTATGTTATTAAAAATTTAGAGCATATAAAAAATGAACTAGTTTAGTTAATCAAATTTATATAATTACTTCACTTCTGAGTGTGCAAAAACTTTAAAACAAATTCGGCAATAAAATTTACCTAATTTCTCCATGAAACTAGCGGCAGCAGTGGACTTGATGAACTTGGTGACCTCCTCGAGTTCCTCCTCGACTTTCTCGCTGCCGCGGTACCATTTAATGGACTCCCTGGCAGCCTCGAAGTTTCCTAATTTCACCAAGTGATGCGGGGAATCGGGTATTAGAGAGAGCAGTACGACGAGAACAACGCAAGGCACGAAGAACGTCAGACTGGAAGCGCGCAAGCTCATGTTTGATCCTGTGATGCTTGCCAGGAAATTGCCGACGGGTCCGCCCATCACGGCGAATGAGACCAAGGAACCCCTGATTGAGTGGATGTAAAAATATTATTTCACCGTGGACCATCTTCTTATAGTGAATTTACAGTAAAATTCGTTTAAACGCTGTTGATACTTTTTTAATATACATTGTTTTTTTTAGTTCGAGCAAGTACTTTTTAAGAAATTATATTATAAATTAATTAATTTAATATTCAAAGTATTGGAAGGATGTTTTAAAAAAATGTTTTCCCGCCATCTGTGCAAAATAAGTATATTCAAGTATAATCGTATAAGTTATTAAATGAATATAAATTATACTTTGCTTGAATCCTGACAGTTTTAAGGAAATATGATCTGTGTAATTATTGTAAAAAAAAATGCACCACGATATTGATTGCAAGGTGGTGTGGAAATAATATGCTTGTATTTTCTAATTAACTTAATAATTGTATAGTATACAAAAAGTAAAAATAAATTAATATGAATTAATTTTAGAGAAACTAATTGCAAATGAATTGCTAAAAGCTTTGTGAATTATTATCTTCATACTTTGTCTGATGAAGAAATATAGTAGCTTAAAGTCTAATCTTAATTTAATCATTGGCAGTAAAAACGGTTTAATTTTATTAGTAAGAGTTCGTTGCTGTTACTATTTGTACTTTACTATTCGGTCACGTGTGTGTCAACATGAAGTCTACGATTGTCCAGGGTAATTATACAAGGCAAACACTCAAAAGATTTGATTAGCTGAAAGTCTACTCGTTTTGTCATTAAATTAATTGTAAAATATTCATTTGGTTCTTGATTTAATATAATTTTAACGAGAAAAGTAATTTCGAAATTTTAAATAATCCATAAACATTTCAAGTGGAAACACCTTGTTAGCAGTTTTGTAGGTGTAATTTTTAACCTTTTATTTGCTTATTGCAAATTCCTAATTTTTATGCATTTTCCGTTAGCAGATATAAATACTTATTGAATAAAAAATAAATCATTTGCATAAAAAATAAATCGCGTTAGTTGCACATACTAACTTTATATATCATTTAATTATAAAACATTCATCTATAGATAGCGTTCAGTAATAAGTGACGAAATCGTAATTTAAAAAAAAAAAGTGTACTGCCGAGGAAAAATCGTATATCTTATCAAAAGCGAAATGATGTAACACGGTCGCTCATCAACGCGTGAGCAACCGATGAACGTTTTATGTATACAGAGAGTAACTCCAATGTCAATAAATCACCATAATGATTTACCTGATTTCCGGAGCGGCGATTTCGCCCAAATAAAGCGCGAAGCAACTGTAGGCGAAACCAAAGCCAATGCCTAAACTGATTCGTGCTGCGTACAACCAGATCGGCGAGTTCGCCGCGATCATTAGAAGCCATCCGAGTGCCAAAGGGAACGCAGTCGCCAGTGTTGTCTTCTTACTGCCGTACACATTGACGGATATCGCACCGAGTACGGCACCCACCAATCGTCCCATGTACAGTAGGGCAGCGACCCACGAGGCTTCGGTCATGGTCAGTGGCAGTGGTGAGCCTGGAATGGTTAGCTGGGCCAAGTACGGTGAACTCCAGACGCACATTATGCCTATTTCGGCTGTTATGATCCATACTGAAAGTTGGTGGGAAGAATAAGATACAATTCTTTTTTTTTAATGTGTACCTAATAATTATTTTATTCTTCTATTAACGCATCTCTTAAAGAATGAATATTCATAATAATCGATAATAATCGATAATAATCTATAATATCGTTGTGAGTACTATTATATGGTTCATTACGATATTCGACTGATCGCATATTAAAATTCATGTACAGTACTGTTACATCCATCATAGTTCTAATGCTACATCCAGCTGTAACTTACGAAACGTGCGCTACCATTTAGAGTATAAGAAAACGTTAAAGTTAAAAAAAATAGCCCCTGTGCTCGAAGAGATATACATTAAAAACCAATTAATTACTTTTTGAAAACAGTTAAACACTTCCCTATGCTTAAGATGTGCATGTAGAAACCTACGCGTATATATAAGGTATTGAATGTCAATCTAGTTTTTACCAACACTTTCGACATGCTTTTTTTAATTAAAGGTTTTTCTTTGTTCTAAATCATGATATAAGTTTCGTATGTTCCCTCCAGACACTACTTTTTTATTTCACTATCGTGAGAATCCTCTTTTATAACTGCAATATACGTTATAAAGAAAAGTCTAGCTTCCTTTTTTCGTGATAAATTTTTTATAGTATAGCTAAGATGTTTTTATTTCATAACTGGAATTTTTTTAATCAATTCAAGAAAAAAAATAAAATAAAAGTTCCTTTTTTCATTCTTTAACAACAGTTATATATCAATAAATTTACTTAAATTGTAGTTTTTTTATGATAATGCTTAAACAAATAGATACTTTTGTAAAGCTTAGCGCAAAAGCCACGCGTGGTAAAGTACATAAGACCAGTGAAGTAACGACGTCACTTGGAAGAAATGTCAATATTTCACACATTCTTATCTCTTTTCTTAAAAATTTTCAATCTGTATAAACATTGTAAAAAAATTGTGATATGATTTTTCTGGTTTGATCAAGTGTCACTATCATTAATGAGTTATAAATGATGTAGAACTTAAAAATTGAGTAGCGGTTTTTTTTTTATTTTTAACAACAATTTCAATTAATGGGTAGTCAATTAAAATTATTTTATTCAATTATAATATGATAAAAATTAAATATAAACAATAATTTTTATGAGAATTTAATACAACATTATTTAAAAACTTTACAATTATATATTTTTATGTTATTAAAAACTGATTTCAAATTATTGGAAACTATTTTTTTGTACCAGTAATATTTTAAGTGATTAAGATATAATTTTAAGATACAATTTTTAGAGATCAAGATATAATTTTATTTTTAATTCTCTTCACTATTTTTATCAATGATCACTTATCCATAATTTTTCGGATCTTGAATTTTTTTGAATAACATAATTAAAATTAATGGTACGAATGTAATTTTGATATCAAAGCAAATTAAAATATACATGTATTATATATTTTTATTACAATTATACACACCATGTTTTTATAATAAATACAACATTATTCTGATATAAGTATATGAATATAGTAGCATAGGTCAACGGATAAGGAGTAAAAGTATACACTCAGATTTTCAATCTTTTTTATTAATTTTGTGAGACAATTTTTTTATTAAATTATTAAATTACATAATACAACGTCAAACAATCAAAAAGCAGAAAATAAGGTCATTTAAACTCTGATGAAATGATTTCTTACACATGTATACCAGGTAACAAAAATAAAAAGATTCAATGAGTAACGGCTTTCACTGTAGGGAAAAACAAATTATTTTTATACACAAAATAACGTTAACTGCTAAATGAATGCATGCATTTATCCAGTTCAACAGCTCAAAAATTTGCAGTTACGTTACGGAATCACATGATTCTGGCGCGCTTGAACGCCAATCAAGATACGAACTTTTGCTCCAGGAGAGGATCGTATATCTTGTGGATTAATATATTCTGACGCATTCAATAAAGTTAATTCACACTTAAATATTCTTTCGTATTACGTAAAATTACACTAATAGTTTACAATTATAAAAAAGCACTTATCACACAGCATTTTTCGCTTACCTAATAAAAGGAACAACTATTGGTATCCAGCAGTTTAATCTTTCGCACTTTCATTAAAGTACTGAATCACACATTAATTATACATCGAAGAAGATATAAACAATCGTACCTGCAAATGCTGCCAATGCTTGATGATACAACTTTCTAGCTCGCTGGCTACAATCAGTCAATATGGACATGTCGGCGCTATGTAAGTGCGGATAAGGTCAAGAACGTCGTCGCGAGCCTTGAATAGACTGAATCTTCCATTCCATACGAGCACGTTTTCTATGCAGCCATGTTTGTTTTTCGACGATAAGATAAGAATAGATACTTTATATTCATGAATCGTCAAATTAATTGAACGTTTCACGATTTCGTTATACAAAATTTTAAGTGTGTTCGTTGGCGCCGGCAGACCGTATCGGGCTTCCTGCTTTCATCAAAATGAACTGTGCACCAGCGATTTGGAGATTTGCCTCTTTTTTATTTCTTTACTACTCTTCTTTATTTATAGCTGGCGACATCAGTATTTTGCTTACTTAATCTTAATTACTGCTTACTTAAATTCATTTGTTCGTACTGCTCAGATTCTAGAATATCCGAAATTATTTTTCTAATGCGACATAAATATTATGAATATTGTAAATAATTGTACAGGTTTAAACAGTTATCGAAGAATTAAGGTTCATAAATATTATTTAATTTGTTTAACAGCGTCGAAGAGACTTGGTCTGCGTCTGATAAAAAAGTCTGAAATCCTTATAGCGTGTTTCAATCATCTGGCTCACTATTATATCGAAACTCTAAGTAGGAGACGACCAGCCCTACGGATTAAGGATTTGGCTAAAACTTTGGAATATATTTTTTAACAGCAAATTATGAAAAAAGCAAAGCATTCCAATCTAACACTCAAGTTTATTGAAGTTATAAACAACTATAGTGTTATTTTGAGAAAATTGGATAAAATTCTATATTTATATTATTTTAAGATATAAATTTAAGCGTTAGGGTGAACTGCTTTGGCTTTTTTCATGATTTGGTGTCAAATATTATTCCCAAAGTTCTAGTTAAATCCGTGATCCGGAGGGCTGGCCATCTCCTAGTAATCAATACGTTATACTTTTTTATATAAGAACATGTTTTTGTAAATTCGAAGAACATGCAATTGAGTAAATATGTTCTTTTCGTCATCATCGTTGAATACGTCAAAAATGTTTAATCAAGAGAGAAAGGTCAATTAATAAATGGTTTTTCTTGTATAATCCAGTATATCAAACATAAATTTCTGATAATTAATCTGTCACTTATTTTTTTAAGCTGAGATAATTTTTAAATGATTAACTTCTTACGTCATTTGCTTTAACTATTACTAATACAAATCTCTAATAGTCATAGAAAGTAATATTTTTATTAATATGTTTTAGAAAAGAGTACAAAAGAACACAATAGTTTCATTTGAACTTATAAATGTTTGATGGAATGCAACGGAAGTAGGAAATTACTTGTAAACCCAAATACATGTCTGGGTACAAGAACTAAAATATTGAATATATAATTGGTTGAACAAGTTCAAATTACGAATTATCAGTAATAAAGCTTTCATTATAGTGCAAATCCATTTAATTACTAGATACATAGGTCAGTCATGCACAAATGAAATCTATTTAATTTTAAGAGCAAGATAAGCTTCGTTAATATTATAATATTAATAAAAATTATGTTTTGCTTCCTGAAAGAGGAAGCTTTGTATCCGTGAGAAAATTTTTTTTTTACAAAAATGCTTAACAACATTTGCTAGGACTTTTGGAACGAAAATTGAGTAGTTGTGAGAAAATTTTTTTTTCGTGTTGGTATATATATGCGTGTGTGTGTGTGTGTGTGTGTGTATACCTCTGATAAATACTTGTTTCACTTGGTTTATTTGTTGCACGACGGATGCAAAATAAATTTTCAGGTTCATTTTTATGGCTCTTTTGTTTTATTTTTTAAGCCAAAGGGCTTTCAAAGTGAATTTACAGAGTATGGAAAAAAGACTGAAGAAGAAGTTCGCAATGCTTTTACGACTGCAACTAAACATAAAGTGATACAAATTGGACTTGCAGTGTGTAAACTGAACCTATGGAGTAATTATAAAAAACGAAAAACCAGTAGCTCTATTAGAAATTAAATGCCCATCGCAGGGAAAAAAGGCTGTATTAAAAAGACTGTAGACAGCCAAATAAATAAATGTTTGCCAAGAGAAGGAGAAAACATAGTGATGAAAAAGCAGCACCAGTACTATGGACAGATACAGTGGGGGATTTACTTATTTTTTGATATACTCTTCTTTCGGCAAGAAGTTATTTACCTTAAGGATGCAAAGAGATGATATTTTTATTTTTCAAATATTTACCAAGTTAAAAGAAATTTATTATAGTACAATGTTACACAAGATATGTTTGCTGAAAGAGGATGGTGATAACTGCTACTCGTCAGTCGTACGATAAGAATGTTCCAGGTTACCTATATTATATAATTTATTAATGTTCTAAAAAATTTTTTTACAGAGTTTAATAAAATATATTTTAACAAATATTTGTATACTTTATTTATTATGTCAAAGTTAAGAAGATTTACATACTTATAATGATGTTATTACTTCATAAATTTAGAAGCATTCATAGTGGGCGAACTCATGTTAATCGTAGCACAAATAGTAATAAAAATGTCTTCTAAAATAGGTTCAAGTGCTGCAGGCATTACAGATCCAACAATTTCGAAATTTTTTATTCGTTGGTTAGGTCTTTCAACATGAACTCTTGCGTTGGCTATTTTAGCTGTTAAAATAGCTTCTTCTTTAGTGAATTGTTTTTTCTCCTTCAAAAATGGTGGTCTTATGCACTTCCAGCGATTGTTGTCACAAATTTCATCGCTAAAAAACCGCGATCTACCATGACACCATCACCAGGATCTAATAGTTTTACTATATCACTCTGTTGAAATATCCCTGAATCTGGTACTCGTCCAACATAAGGTTTGTTAATATATGTAATATTTCCTGTTGGTGAAACACCAGTCATTATTTTACATGTTTGCGAGCCCTTATAATGTGAATATGTTATGACTTGGCAACAAAGATTCCCAGGTCTTTGTATGAATACTTCTGTGCAATCTAAAACTACTCTCACATTATGAAAATCTTTAAATGACTCCGGCAGGTTTTTCGATATTTCTTTTATTGATGGTCAAGGTATTGCTGCTTTCAGACACTTGCTTAACATTTTTACTGTTTCGTAAAATACTCGCTTACAATGACCTGCTGAATAATAATTAAACATAAGTGCTAAAAAACTATAAGAAATGTTCTGCTTTAATTTTACATGTGTCATGATGATTCTTGATTTTGCACTCATCTTCATGGTATTGTTTTCAATCTTATCACCATACAATTTTTTCATAATTTGCACAATAGTATCTAATATTTTAAAAGATTCAATACCCATCCAATGCAAGATTAATGCATTTTATCAATTTAATCAGCCGCAGGCTTGAATTTCGATACCTCAAGTGCTCGAAAAATTAATCTAGCAGTGTTTTGTCTATGAAACTTTTCACACAGATTCTATGATGCATTAAGAATAAGTTTTTAAAATTACAGACTATAAATCATCTCTAAATTTAAATAATTCATTTAAATAATGCATTTTATCAATTTAATCGGCCACAGGCTCATAGACAGGCCAAAAGTTTCACAGACTAAACAGTGCTAGATTTTTTTTACCAGCACTTGAGGTATCGAAATTCAAGTCGGTGGCATAATAAATGTATATTATAACAAAAGATTAACAAAATATTAAGTTAGAGGAAGCTAATTGCCAATGAATTGGCAGCGGTTTTTATAATTATTATAATGAATATGTATTATATGTATTTTAAAATTTTTAGAGGATTTGAATAACCATGGCGCACTAAAAGGCCATCAAGGCCAACATTGCTGCGCTCCAAAATAATTAAAATATGTAAAATAATTTGAGTATGTATATGTGAAATTATTAATGAATATATATATATATAACTGTCCATATAGTTGCCCTAATATGAGGGTCTCTTTCTCAAAGATCATGTGTATATTTCTCTTGGTAGGGTGCTGTTAGGGTTGGGTTTGCACTTGACATCTCGGCAGTTTAATATGTTTTTAAACGAGATGGAGAGAGTTTATTAATCATCATCCAGTACCATAAGTTTATACTCAAATTTCTTGAAGGTGAACTGTTTAATATGTTTTTGATATTACCATTGTGCATATATATATATAACAATAAGGCGTAAATATTAAACTGCCGAGATGTAAGGTGCAAACCTTAACAGGTCCCTACCAAGAGAAAATCCACGTGTTCTTTGAGAAAGAGATCCTCATATGAGGGCAAGTAGGGTAGACTGGGGTATTGGGAGTCACTTAAGTTATGGCCGCTATATCATTTTATTTACAGCAGTTTTTTTTATTCTAAAGAATTATTTTATTAGTTTATAGCATCTGCTATCAATATGCACAAGAAAAATTTAGCTGAGAACAAATTTTATTTTATATGAAACTGAAATAAAAAAATTGAAAATGACCCGAATTACACTCAGTGTTGGCACTTCTAGCATATTTTTCAAGCTTTAAATAATTTGTGATAAATATTATTTATACGTAAAGTTCGTAATTCTATCACTATAAGTTTTTAAAGTAAGATTTAAATCGGATAGAAATTTCAAGTGACTCTAACCTCTTTTCTCAGACTGCCATTTAATAACACGTTGATCCGAATTACCCCAATTGAATGTAATTTTTTCAATCAAAGTTAACTAAATTCGTAACATTTTGAGCATTATTTCTTTTTAAATTTTGTATGTTTAGAGT
>UELU01112310.1:0-11718 GCA_900490025.1 Megastigmus dorsalis
TTTTCTAACCGGATTCTCAGTTGTAGCATTTTTACTCTGAAGAAACGATATATCCTTACTTTGACCCAAATTAACTATTTCGTAGTATACAACTTTAAAATAGGAAAAATGATATTCTAAATTTTTTTTAAATCCTACATGCATTTTTCTGTAATTCTTTCATTTTACA
The DNA here is from genome assembly GCA_900490025.1 of Megastigmus dorsalis. Lineage (NCBI taxonomy): Eukaryota > Metazoa > Arthropoda > Insecta > Hymenoptera > Megastigmidae > Megastigmus > Megastigmus dorsalis. The sequence continues at coordinate 170 of UELU01112310.1, forward strand.
TGCATTTTTCTATAATTCTTTCAATTAGCTTCAACGATACAGAAACTCTTTTTAAAAATATAAGAAACTCATAAAGCAGGGAGAAAGAGAGCGAGTATTAGGACATAGGAATGTTAAGATTTATAAATATTACGTAAAACAATGATGATTATACACTACACTACATAAAAAATAGAAGCACAATAAAAAATAAATATAGGGTAATAAATGAAATCCCATAAAAAATAAAAACACCATAAAAATAAAAGCACCATAAAAAATAAAAATACTCTAAGAAATGAAACACCATAAAAAATGAAAGCACCATAAAAAATCAATACACCATTATTATAATAATTACACACCAGAAGGGTACTTAATAGGTATAGATATGAAACACTATGTATACCATATGACGACGAACGACAACCACTATCACTTTAATATAATAGGAGAAGATTATCCTCCGCAGATCTCTAATAATACTTGTGCGCACGAATTATCTGAGATAGGTGGAGGTCTGATAATTTTCAGGATTGATCAGTCTTGGTACTATCTCTCTTCGTGTGCGCACGGGTCGAGAGTCGTACTCCGTTTGTCACAGGTGCGGGAAAAACTTCTTATACTTGAGACGTGTAAAAAATTAGCTTTTTAAAGGTTTAGTGTTGAGTTTCAAGTCTCATGAATTGAATCGCGTTGTAATTTTAAATAAATTTGTTACAGGAAGGCAGAAAAGTGTCCCGCAAATTAAAATGCATCTTTTAGAAGACGCCCTCTGCAGTGGTAAAAAGTAATTAAAAGTGCCAAAAAATAATTTTTTTGTACACCTTAAAACATTGTTAACAATGCATGAAAAAATTATAATTATGAATAAAATAGTTTTTCTTTTTTAATATTTAAAAGTTGTTTATTTTTTTTCAATTTAGAAAGTAAAAGTCCTCTTAACAGTAACTTCTCCCAACCAGCTCGGTCGCTGGTCCGAGTGAAACTGATTTTCGGCAACGAGAGTATCGAATATAAAGGCCGAGCGAGTATACATTAGTATATCTATAGTGCGCGCTCTTCTGTACTATGCTATCGTAGGTGCACGAGCGGCCGCTTCCTTTTGTTCCAATCTTCTTTATGAAGTACACTGGTAGGGGGAGAATTATCGGTTCCCTCTTTGAGCGGATATTCGCTCTTGCTTGCCGTGCTTCGCTTACAATTGATATATTGAAACCTTATTCTTGCTTAGTTACTTTTAAAATTTATCATTACTATTAAATCTACTGCAATGTATGCAGGTTCATCGTTGCAATTTTTTACCATAATGATATTTTGAATAGAAAAGAAGACACTTATTTAAGAAATTGATATAGATATACTTAGCATTCAATAAAGTAATACCTATAGTTAACAGTTTCCTCAGCGTCAATTTTTTTTTTCGATTGGATATTTTAAATTATTTCATATAAAGCATACAAAGGTTTCTTTTAGTACAGGATATATAGGATCCATGAGATACTCCTGTAATATCCTTCGCTAAGTATGCTGCGTCTTACCTCTTCGCCTTGCATGCGACTCTGAACACCATACGCGCACGCAGAGCTGCTTATTATCTCTAGTCAGTCTTGTCACCTTTCTTTTAATTCAATCCTTCTTAAAAAGAATTTTGAAATTTGGAAACTGCTTTTCTGTTTCTCTTGACTTAGTCTTATTTGAATTATAGCTTGATGAGCAAGATAGTTAGTGCAAGACCTTTGACAGGTCACAATTTTTCAAAAATTTATTAATAGATTGCAATAATGGCTCTCTAAGAATCAATCTCGTCAAAGTTGTAGCCATGTATCTATAAAATCGTACCATTGGACAGAGAAGAACTTCTACGATCGTAACTTTCTCGTTTTTCAACTAAATATATAATTATTAAGCTGCCATTGAAAATTATTATACTCAGCCAATCATCTGGCACCTGATTCACTATGACAGCATTACAGGAGAAAGTGGGCGAAGCTTTTGCGTCAATACCGCCGTGTCAGTGAAATATATTTGAGCTGATTGTCAAATTTTTGTAATTTATTATTGCCAAAACCTCGATGATATGCCTCGAATCGAAAACCGAGAAAGTTCCGTATATTTTAGAATTCGGTTCTCCAACTGATGGTACTATTTTGATGAAACATTCTTGTAAAACCGTGTACATAATTTATATTTGATAATCATAATCACTACAACCTTTTTTCTTTCAGGAAATTGTTGCAGCATTACAATCGCAGTGTAACATTATTCCAATCATAGACAATTTTCAATGGCCTGAACCTGAAGATCTTCCCGAAGATATGAGAGCCGTATGTCATTTTAATGGAGTGCGATGGATTCATGACTATCAGGATGCCTGTGTAGATAAACTCGAAAGGTACATTTTTCTTATAACCTTGATTATAATATATAACGTTTTTATTTAATGTTTATTAGTCGCGGTGTTACAATGAAAAAAAAACAGTTTTGGAAAAGCATGCAAGCAGGGGAAACTTAAGTAGTCGAATTAACGCTTTTTAAATTTTTTTTACACAAATAGTGGTAAACGATTGTTTTCATAAAAAAATGTTTATGATAAAAGTAGTTCATAATCACAATAGAAATGGGCTTTTAGAAATCTAAGAAATTGTTTTTTGTTTTGGAAAAAATTTTGGGCAAATTAACTATTTTTTACGAAAAATCATGCTATAATTCTATTGATACGATTACAATTATCGTCAGATATGTATTTTGATATATTAAAACTATATCCTTAACATCGATCGAGTAGTTGAAATTATCGCCTTATAGCAAAAACTCAAATCAAAATTCAAAAAATTCAAACCAATTTGATCAATACTCTTGTTCCCTCATTTTGTTTTTTATTTTTCCTTTACAGGCAACCAATTCCTTTAATTGCTTTCGCAGAATTATAAAGTATAAAAAAGAGGTTGTTATAGATACAATAGATGCCGAGAGAACCACCCTGCTGAAAAATTTCACCTGAGATTTCATGCCAAAATCTCATGTAATGATTTTTTTTTTGCTTTTTTGCACGTTTTAAACCATGGTTAGTTGATTTATGACTATTTTTGAAAAACATGTTTTGCGTCTTAGAAAAGTTTTTATTACTATTTTCAAAAATTTTCTAAGTCCGAATTTTTCAAAAATAGTCATTAATCGTCTAACCATGGTTTAAAACGTGCAATAAAGCAAAAAAATCATTACATCAGATTTTGACATGAGATCTCAGGTGAGATTTTATTTGAGTACCCAATGCTTTCCTCTCGGCTTTTTCTCGGTGAAGAGACCGCTATCAGCTGCCTCTCGTATGGCCGCTCTAAAAAGGAACGCGAAAGCGCGAATGAGATTGACTTCTTAAGCCTTAAGGGGGTGTCAAAGTCCTACAGTTACCACTCAAACTGTTTTACCAATCGGATATGAATAATTAGTAATAACTAAATAAGTAGGTAAAATTATGCAAATCCCAAATACAGGTGCACTTCGTCTATTAATTAATTATTATCTATCTTTTAGCAAAATTTCAAGTAAATATTTCAACGACACCTTCATAAATTTCTACACCGAAAAAATAAGTATTTGCACCGAAATGAGTGCATTGTTTCGGTGTAGAAATTTTTAAGGGTGTATTTGAAATATTTACTTCAAACTTTGCCAGATGATAGATAATTCTTAGAGGTAGTGCACTTGTATTTGGAATATTCATAATTTCAAATATTTATTTAGCTATATCGAATTATTGAATATCCGGTAAGGCAGAAACTGTTTTATCGGTCGGATATGGATAGTTAATAATAACTAAAGAAATACTTAAAATTATTGAAATCCCAAATACAGGTGCACTACCTCTATGAATTATCTATCACTTGGCAAAGATACAAGTAAATATTTCAATTACACCCTTAAAAATTTCTGCACCGAAAAAATGCACTCATTTCGATGCAAATACTTATTTTTTCGGTGCAGAAATTTTTGAAGGTGTCGTTGAAATATTTACTTGAAATTTTACTAGAAGATAGATGATTAATAGACGAAGTACACCTGTATTTGGGATTTGCATAATTTTACCTATTTATTTAGTTATTACTAATTATTTATATCCGATCGGTAAAACAGTTTGAGTGGTAACTGTAGGACTTTGATACCCCCTTAAGCACCGGCAAGCTCGTGAAGCTCGGTGAGGGCGGTATTCGCACGGGCGAGGACAACGGTTTATACGAGGTCTTAGAATAACACTCGCGAGGCTTCTATGTAAAAAATTACAATAATATATTTACTCTTAAATTGACTACAAAGAAACAGGCCGAGTTCACATGCGAACGCAAGTGATGTTAATCTTGGAGCTGCCGCGAGGTTTAACTCGCGGCTTACAAGCTCCGTCGCTGCTCGCCTTACGCAGGTTACTCTTCATCGCGGAAGGCACCTGGTGGTGTACGCGACACCGTTGGCCAGTGTGCATCCACACGACGGGATATCGGAGCGAGTAAGACTTTAGTGGCACTTACTGTGCTGGCTCGTATGGTTGGACATGCTGCGTTCTCTTGCTCTCTCCCTATTTATGTACTTAATGTACTTATGTACAAAATAATGCGCAGACGTTCATCAGACTACCTAGAACGTCTCTTTTCTAGGTATGTGCCTAGAGCTACCGCTAGGGGAGAAATAAAAGATCTCGCAATTCCCCGAATGCATACAACTGTTGGAAATAACACCTTCCAAGTGCAGGGTACGCATTTATGGAACTCTCTTCCTGCTGAAATCCGTCATCTACCATCACTCAGCAGATTCAAGACTGCTTTGAGGGGATTCCTTCTCAACCTAGATTAGATTGTTAAGTATAGGCTAAGTGACATGTGAGCTTGTCCTAATCCTGTACATCGCCCTGTCCTAATTTATTATCCTTTGTGTCATTTTTCGAGTATATATGTAATTTAAAGAAAAAATGGACAGACGTTGTGCAAGTGATGAAGTGTGAATGCTCGCGCAACCTTTCTGTAACTTGTTTATAGACTATTTTGTATATAGATTTAATTTTAAAGGAATGACGTAATAGATTTTAAAGACTGAATTTTTACTGTATTTGTAACTTATCTGTGATGTCACTAATTTTTATTTTTTAAATGTATTTGACTAAACTTTAAGCATGACGGTGATATTACAAAGCGAGAAAGAATGTATATATATATTGAAACTGTATTTAAATTTTGTAAAAAGTTACAAATAAACATTATATCTATCTATCTATCCTTCTCTCTCTCTCTCTCTATCTATCCTTCTCTCTCTCTCTCTCTCGTTCGTTCGATGGAGCGTGGGTGTGGAGGCTCTCTCCTTTCTTCCCGAGGTACCGCGGTCGTTCGCTCCTACGGTGGCTTATATATGAAAGTGGGAGGGCTTCGTGCCTCCACCACCACACTTCTGTACCGCCACTTGAGGATAATAACCTGCGCACACGCGGAAGAGCTATTCAACACGTGATTCTCGTTCGGCCGAGCGAACCAGTATGGCGTCGTTTCACCTCGGTGTTCTTCTCCGTTCCGTCGGAGTTGCGCACGCTCTCTCTCTCTCTCTCTCTCTCTTGCGCGCAACATTCGAACGCTTTCAGGAACCGAAGCCGTTACACCCTCCCTCCAGAAGTTGCGTACCTCCGGATAGCGACACAGCAGTTACGAACGCTGAATGGGGATGAGTAGCCTTCGACCTTGGGTAGAATTGCCTAGGGCAAATAAATTCTACCAGTTGTATAAATGGCGTTTATTACGCGTAGAAAAAAATGTATCAAAATATGAGAAAAACAAAAACAGGTAATTAAGCAGTACCATACCCTTTTGGGTACTGCTCCGGGAGGGGGGATCCTTACGCTGGTTCGAGACGGGGCTGGTGGTCTTGTTGGGCGGCACTGCCGTCTGTCGGGTAGTCCCCCGAGTGCAGTACCCGCGCTGCTTCTTCATGCGCTCGCGCGAACGCCAGCTCTTTCTCGGCGTAGACCACAGCATTTTCTGCCGGTGCTGCCAGCTTCTCTCTTCCCTCTCTTTTCTGTTGAGCTTTCTGAAGCTCTTTTGACGCTTCCTGGCAGCATAAGGCTTCTTCCTTATGTTTTTTGCGCAACTAGGCCACGTCGCTCAGCTCTTCGCGGCGCTTGCTGATCAGGGAGACCCACCGGCCAGCCCAGTCCTCGCCGCTCGGGAAGTTCCTTATAAAGGCGTTCAGGACGTCAACGACTTCCCTTTCTTAACAATCGGCTTCCCCGTGGGTGTTTCTCGCCAGGGTGAGAGCGGTCTCTATCCGCTGCCAGTTCCGCTCGAGGGGAGTAAGCCGCGGCTCGGCACCGCCTGCAGGCTGGAGGTTTTTCAGCCGGGGCCGCGGTAGGATCTGCAGCTGGAGCCGTGGCGGTGTGTGGTTCGCGCAGTGGAGTTGCCTACGCGGTGTCCTCCTCCGACGTCTGAGTTGTCGCGTTCACCTGGCGCTTAGCCAGCGGGACTGGTGTGCCTACTGGCGCAGTTGGTGGAGCCAGCGCTGGGATGGCTCCCTGAGGCGGCGATGGCAGCTCCTCCTCCGGGCCTCGGGGCAAACCGAGAGACGGCGCGGCTATGCTCTCATCGAAGTTTTCTTCGGCGATGAAAACGGTGGGTGGCCGCTGTCTCTCCACGTCGTCTCGGTGCAGTTGCTCCTCCGTTTTGTGACGAAACGCCACAAGCAGACATATCGAGTATACCGCGTGCAGTAGTTCGCCCATTCGGTCGCTAGGTGGCGAGGGCCCAGACGCGATCCGAAAAGCAGTCCTTAGGAAACATATAGGACCACGGGAATCCGACTAGACAGCGTTCGAATAAGCTAGCTAGAGTAGTCTGCCGGTTGTAAAGGCTTTGAACCCTAGCTCATCCGACGTCCCAGATAGGATAGGTGGTTTCGCCTTTCCTACCCCTTTTGTAAGAAAAGGCTTGGTGGTTCCGTCATCCTTTTCAGAGACTGCAAGGAGTTGACCTACAGTCTCCCCCCTGTGTGTAACCGAACACACCCAAGCTGGCCGACGTCTAGAGTCTACTTAAGACTACCGTTCCGTCCGTACCGTACCGTAACCTGACCGTAGTAACGCCAACCGTAGGCACGTTACAAATAAGACAGCCAGCTAGGGTGACTCCGGTCGCATACTTGTATGATAGGCGCGTTGAAGTTTATTTACTAAGTTTATTCTATATAATTAATGTTAACTATTAATGGTTAAGTTTACTGGTTAAGAATCATTTCTATATAAATTGCAAATGTGTGACAGACGGTACTCCGGACATTTTTTGTTATAGCGTACCGGCGATCGAACTCTGTGAAGCCATACTCGAGAGGCCTGATCCGAGCACCGAGCTCGACCATTGTACATAGTTTAATCATTATTACTGAATAAATATTCTTATTACTTCTATATATTAAATTCCGAGTCTAAGAGTATCTTTTACAAAGTGAAACCTACATCGTCCTCCGGGAAAAGTTAAATGCAGTCCTAGCATAACACGACTGTGGGAGTTGACCCGTGCGTGGAGTATGCTGCACTAGCTGCCACCTTAGTGCATGTCTACCTTCAACGTTACAGTTTCCTGGAGGATATCCATGACCGTCTCCAGGAGTTCGACCACCGCTGGCTGTTCAAGCTGGTAGCCAATTAAATTGTTCAGGTATTGGCGGTTGATTATGCTCATCTGTGGAGGAAAAAAAGGTAGTGTCAGGTTTGCTACATTTGCTCATTTTTGATGCACACAATTTCTTAATCACCTTGATGAACCGACGAGTTCGGTTGCCCTTGGGCGCTTTTTAGTCTCTGGGGTTATTTAGTCTTGGGGCGTTCACATTGCCAGAGATCGCTTTGGGCTCGATTTGCATGCAGTTGGCGGGTCGCTCATCGCCTCTTCTTCCCTCGGCGGTAGGAGTTCATCGTCGTCATCCTCTTCTGGGTCTTCTCCCCTAATGTATGGTTTCAGGTCAGTCACGTGGAGGATTCGACGTCTATGATTTTATAGTAGTTCGACTCTCTGACTGCCGTTATGAGGTATGGGCCGGAGTACTTAGGGGCCAGTTTCGCCGATATTCCCTGTGCGACTGCCGCGTCTGAGCTTCTTGACTGTAGCTGGCGGCTTTGTTTAAAGTTTCTTACAAGCCGTCCATCCTTTTCTGCCATGCCTCTACTCTGGATTTTTCGAGTTTCGGGGTTGCTACCTTGTCTTGTTCCCGCCGTGAAGTGCCTGGGGGCATTAGTTGTCTGTCGTCGTTGAGTAGCGTTGGGTTGGCTCCTGTTGGCTACCTTGCACTGCTGACAGATTTGGCATTTCCGTACGTAGTTCCGGACATATTCACAGAATTTGGGCCTGAAGTAGTACCTTGCGACTCCGTCGAAGGTTTTTTCTCGCCCTAGGTGTCCAGCCCTTGGTTCGTCGTGGCATTCACGTAAGACATCTCGCCGTTTCATTTAGGAACGATCAATTTCCATGCATCATCTTCCTCGAAGACGCCTCCTAAATCTGGGTTGTGACGGTGGTGATTGAGGTTTCTGCATATTTTTTCCATCGAAGTTGCTCGCCAGGTTCCTCCGTTGTTTTTCGGAATTTTTCGAGTTACTATGGATCGTTCCATCCTTCTCACCATGTCAGCGCACTGATCGTTGGCTCTTCTTCCTCGAACATTCTCGAAAGTGCGTCTGGGCCAGGTTTAGGGACTCCTTCCGGTGCTCTACTTCAAAGCTGTATTCCTGTAACTCCAGGGCCCATCGTGCGAGCCTGCTCGTTGGGTTGGGTTTTTCATCGATCTTAACCATGTTCGGCAGCTGTGGTCTGTTACTACATTGAAGTAGTAGTCTTTGATGTAGGGTCGGAATTTCTTAATGGCCCATACTACTGCCAAGCATTATCTCTCCATCACGCTATAAATTCATTCAACTAGAGAGCGAGAGAGAGAGTTCTGCTGGAGAATTCCAATACTTTTCGTCTTCGCCCACGGTTTGCATTAGTACAGTTCCGAGACCCGTGTCACTGGCATCTGTCTGCGCAATGAACGGTTCTCGGAAGTCTGGTCTTTGCAACACTGGGGCTGAGAGGGTTAATGCCTTAAGCTGTTCGAAGACTCCGCTATCCGCTATCCGCTATCCGTCGCCTCTCGTGTTTCCGCTCTAAAAAGGACCGCGAAAGCGCGAACGCGATAGGCTTCTTCAGCCTTAAGTACCGGCAAGCTCGTGAAGATCGGTGAGGGTGGTATTCGCACGGGCGAGGAAAACGATTTATGTGAGGTCTTAGAATAACACTCGCGAGGCTTCTATTTAAAAAATTACAACAATATATTTACTCTTAAATTGACTACAAAAGAAACAGGCCGAGTTCGCACGCGAAGTGCCTCTAAGACCTTGCCTTTTTCCGGCGCCGTCGTGAGTCTCAGTGTTACATTAGACAGTAAATTAACGTGGACACCTCAGGTTGATTCCATAACTAAAAAAGTAAATAAAGCCGTTTATAGTCTGCGGTTTATAAGGGCATGTACCACTGAGACATTACGCAAAAGACTGGTTGAAGCTGCAGTCTTACCCTATCTTGATTGCTAAACATCTAGCTGTCGTATGATTTTTATTCATTGGCGCACTAATATTAATTCACAATAAAATTCGGCGTACATCGCCGCATTCCAAAGAATTGCAACTCGCAGCTGACCACACCATAAAAGTCAGCAGATGCAGTACTTTCCTACCCAGCTACAATCAAATTGCCGACTCTATAAAAATCGCACTACGCGATTTACCATTTCCAATACCTCTAACGAAGCAGAGGTGAAACACAATAGAAGTAGCCATATCATGCCGCATCGAGGAGAACGAGCTACCATCTGAGCGAGGAACAACCGACCGATCGCCGCGCAAAAAGATGTAAGACCAAAAAAAATAAACAAGAAATACGATTTTGCATCAATATATTTATTGTTTTTTGTTTACAATTGTAAAGGAGTTGTGTGTTAATATTCAATAATAATTAATAATAAATAATCTCTTTCAATCGATCTTCAACCTGGCGACACTGAGCAGATTGTAACTTATCTGCTGCAAATCGGCTCGATGTACTGGGTCTTAATGACCTACGTCAATGCATGATCGTCGCGATCGGACGAGAATCTTGCTAGTCGTCTCACAATGTATGTATACGTTTATAAAAAGACTCCGTACGATGCTTATGGAAAAGTGGTTTCTTCTGAACATATGTCTTTCAGGGCGCGAAGCCCTAAACCCCACGGGTTCCGAGATAACCCCCTTTGAAGTCCGTATCATCGGGTATTGGCTCTACTTAAAAATTAAGTTTTGTTGTAAAAAAAACGTTGCTGGTTTTCTGTTATATACATACATATATATAATATATATATATATAAACATATATACTAGGGGAGCATAGACCCGTTGTGCGCTTAGCACGACAACCCCCAATATGGAGCACTATGAGGCGGCTATGGCCCACTATGGGCACTTAATTACATTTGGCGCTATTGAGCGACTGCGGAGGCACTCTGGGCACCTAACTATATGAGCATCTATGACCAGGCTAGGGTGTTGCCCTATGGGCACCATGAAACGACGTCGGTGGTGGTTTTTTTATATAATATATATATATATGTATATATTTGATGACCCTCCTTTCGATGCCGGAAACGGAAAGAATTGAAAATCCTACATATGAATATGAACTTGACCATGACCTTGTTGATGTTCAAAACCATGTATGCGTAAGTCCTAAAATAGAAAAACGGCTGACCATTGCTATTTGCATTAGTTTTACCCAGAGTTTACCTCGCGGAGGTTGCAAAGTCGGACTTAAACTCTTTAGTCATCGCTAGTCTGACAGTCGTTGTAGTTTTGTTCTGATTTCGGATCGTGAGGTTGTCATAATTTTATACTTTTTGCGCTATCCCGCACGAATACTTTTTTCATTAATTTTTCTTCCTTTAAAGCTGTAGTATTACTTTTTTCTTTTTTGTTTAAGACTTGTTTTGGGAAAGATACAATATTCTGCACTTAAAGAGGTCTTTTGTAGCTTTAATTTTCTTTGACCTATTGGAATAATTGCATGAAATTGTAATGTTCCTGGAATAGACTTGGCTTTTTCTAGTCTTGATTTTAATTTTACAGCAGTTTCCTCGTAAGATTTCTTACTACTGTAAAAATCTATTGTTTCTTTGCAATAACTTGCAGCCCAGGTAAAGAGATCTTCTGGCGTTAATATCCGATGATTTGAAGAAAGTTGTAAGCTCGCTCGTTTTGCCCCTCTTTTTAAGTTCGCGCCTATACCATCACATGCACCTTTGCCATGTGCGGTTGCATAAAAATGCCATTCAGCTGGTATTCCAAAATCTTTTTCGTGGTAAATAAGATTTTCAAAATTACTTTTATTTTTAAAGTGCTGACCTGCTCCATCAGTTAAATAATAAATTTTTTTTACTGTGAAATGAGTTTGAAGATGGGATATTATAATTTTTTGATACTCATAAACTGAGATAGTATCATGGTTTAAATTATCAGAAATAATTGCAATACTTAAATG